>CP136058.1:607108688-607310130 GCA_032464435.1 Aegilops umbellulata
GAACAACATTCGTTCACCAAATCACATATCTCATATAATACAAATCATCATCGAACGTTAAGCGTGCGGACCCTACGGGTTCAAGAACTATGTAGACATGACCGAGACACCTCTCCGGTCAATAACCAATAGCGGAACCTGAATGCTCATATTGGTTCCTACATATTCTACGAAGATCTTTATTGGTCAAACCGTAATGACAACATACGTCATTCCCTTTGTCGTCGGTATCTTCATACCTAGTTCAATCTCGTTACCGGCAAGTCTCTTTACTCGTTCCGTAATGCATCATCCCGCAACTAACTCATTAGTCACATTGCTTGCAAGGCTTATTATGATGTGCATTACCGAGAGGGCCCAGAGATACCTCTCCGATTCTCGGAGTGACAAATCCTAATCTCGATCTATGCCAACCCAACAAACACCTTCAGAGATACCTGTAGAGCATATTTATAATCACCCAGTTACGTTGTGACGTTTGATAGCACACAAGGTATTTCTTTAGTATCCGGGAGTTGCATAATCTCATAGTCAAAGGAATATGTATAAGTCATGAAGAAAGCAATAGCAATAAAACTTAACGATCATTATGCTAAGCTAACGGATGGGTCTTGTCCATCACATCATTCTCCTAATGATGTGACCCCGTTCATCAAATGACAACACATGTCTATGGTTAGGAAACTTAACCATCTTTGATTAACGAGCTAGTCTAGTATAGGCTTACTAGGGACACGGTATTTTGTGTATGTATCCACACATGTATCAAGTTTTTGGTTAATACAATTCTAGAATGAATAATAAACATTTATCATGATATAAGGAAATATAAAATAACAATGTTATTATTGCCTCTAGGGCATATTTCCTTTAGTCTCCCACTTGCACTAGAGTCAATAATCTAGTTCACATCGCTATGTGATTAACACCTAAAGAGTACTAAGGTGTGATCATGTTTTGCTTGTGAGAGAAGTTTAGTCAACGGGTCTGACACATTCAGATCCGTATGTATTTTGCAAATTTCTATGTCTACAATGCTCTGCGTCAAGCTACTCTAGCTAATTGCTCCCACTTTCAATATGTATCCGGATCGAGACTCAGAGTCATCCAGATCGGTGTCAAAGCTTGCATCGACGTAACTCTTTACGATGAACTCTTTATCACCTCCATAACCAAGAAATATTTCCTTAGTCCTCTTTAGGGACCTAAGGATAATTTTGACCGTTGTCCAGTGATCTACTCTTCGATCAATATTGTACCCCCTTGCCAAACTCATGGCAAGGTACACAATAGGTCTGGTATACAGTATGGCATACTTTATAGGACCTATGGCTGAGGCATAGGGAATGACTTTCATTCTCTCTCTATCTTCTGCCGTGGTCAAGTTTTGAGTCTTACTCAACTTCATACCTTACAACTCAGGCAATAACTCCTTCTTTGACTGATCAATTTTGAACTCCTTCAAAATCTTATCAAGGTATGTACTCATTGAAAGTCTTATCAAGCGTCTTGATCTATCTCTATAGACCTTGATGCCCAATATGTAAGCAGCTTCACGGAGGTCCTTCTTTTGAAAAACTCCTTTCAGACACTCCTTTATGCTTTCCAGAAAACTCTACATCATTTCCGATCAACAATATGTCATTCACATATACTTATCAGAAAAGGTTGTAGTGCTCCCACTCACTTTCTTGTAAATACAGGCTTCTCCGAAAGTCTGTATAAAACCATATGCCTTGATCACCTCATCAAAGCGTATATTCCAACTCCGAGATGCTTGCACCAGTCCATAGATGGATCGCAGGAGCTTGCACACATTGTCAGCACCTTTAGGATTGACAAAACCTTCTGGTTGTATCATATACAACTCTTTTTTAATGAATCCATTTAAGGAATGCAGTTTTGACATCCATTTGCCATATTTCATAAAATGTGGCAATTGCTAACATGATTCGAATAGACTTAAGCATCGATACAACTGAGAAAATCTCATCATAGTCAACACCTTGAACTTGTCAAAAACCATTTTGCGACAATTCGAGCTTTGTAGATAGTAACACTACCATCAATGTCTGTCTTCCTCTGAAAGATCCATTTATTCTCAATGGCTTGCCGATCATGGGCAAGTCAACCAAAGTCCATACTTCGTTCTCATACATGGATCCCATCTCAGATTTCATGACCTCAAGCAATTTTGCGGAATCTGGGCTCATCATCGCTTCCTCATAGTTCGTAGGTTCGTCATGGTCTAGTAACATACTTTCAGAATAGGATACCATACTACTCAGGTGTGGAACGTGCTCTGGTTGACCTACGAGGTTTGGTAGTAACTTGATCTGAAGTTTCATGATCATTATCATTAGCTTCCTCTCTAGTTGGTGTAGGCATCACTGGGACTGATTTCTGTGATGGGCTACTTTCCAATTCGAGAGAAGGTACAATTACCTCATCAAGTTCTACGTTGCTCCCACTCACTTCTTTCGAGAGAAACTCCTTCTCTAGAAAGGATCCATTCTTAGCAACAAAGATCTTGCCTTCGGATATGTGATAGAAGGTGTATCCAACATTTTATTTTGGGTATCCTATGAAGACGCACTTCTCCGATTTGGGTTCGAGCTTATCAGGCTGAAGCTTTTTCACATAAGCATCGCAACCCCAAACTTTAAGAAATGACAGCTTAGGTTTCTTGCCAAACCACAGTTCATACACAATGGATTTAGATGGTGCCCTATTTAATGTGAATGCAGCTGTCTCTAATGCATAACCCAGAAACGATAGTGGTAAATCGGTAAGAGACATCATAGATCGCACCATATCTAATAAAGTACGGTTACGACGTTCGGACACACCATTACGTTGTGGTGTTCCAGATGGCGTGAGTAGTGAAACTATTCCACATTGTTTTAAATGAGGGCCAAACTCGTAACTCAAATATTCGCTTCCGTGATCATATCGTAGAAACTTTATTTTCTTGTTACGATGATTCTCCACTTCACTCTGAAATTCTTTGAACTTTTCAAATGTCTCATTTGTGTTTCATTAAGTAGATATACCCATATCTGCTCAAATCATCTGTGAAGGTCAGAAAATAACGATAGCCGGCGCGAGCCTCAACACTCATCGGACCGCATACATCGATATGTATTATTTCCAATAAGTCAGTGGCTCGCTCCATTGTTCCGGAGAACGGATTTTTAGTCATCTTGCCCAAGAGGCATGGTTCGCAAGAATCAAGTGATTCCAAAAGTCCATCTGCATGATGTTTCTTCATGCTCTATACACCAATATGACCTAAACAGCAATGCCACAAATATGTTGCACTATCATTATCAACTTTACATCTTTTGGCATCAATATTATGAATATGTGTATCACCACGATCGAGATTCAATAAACCATTCACACTGGGTGTATGACCATAGAAGGTTTTATTCACGTAAATAGGACAACAATTATTCTCGGACTTAAATGAATAACCGTATTGCAATAAACATGATCTAATCATATTCACGCTCAACGCAAACACCAAATAACATTTATTTAGGTTCAACACTAATCCTGAAGGTAGAGGGAGTGTGCGATGATGATCATATCAACCTTGGAATCATTTCCAACACACATCGTCACCTCACCCTTAACTAGTTTATGTTTATTCTACAACTCCTGTTTCGAGTTACTAATCTTAGCAACTGAGTCGGTATCAAATACTGTTGGGGATATAACACTAGTAGAAAAAGGGGATTTAGTCCCGGTTGGTAAGGCCCTTTAGTCCCGGTTTTTGAACCGAGACTAAAGGGTCGGTACTAATGCCTCTCCCCTTTAGTCCCGGTTCAATCCAGAACCGGGACTAAAGGGCGCGGCCACGTGGAGCTCCGCCTTTAGTCCCGGTTGGTAACACCAACCGGGACTAACACCAACCGGGACTAAAGGAAATTTTATGATTTTTTTTTTGAATTTTTTTTATTTTTTTTGAATTTTTTTATTTTCAAATTTCTGAATTATTTTATTCTCTAATCCCTAATCACCACCCCTCATCACTACTCAATTTATCCTCTAATCTCTAATCACCCCTCATCATTCCAAATCATCTAACTTCCCGAACAGTCACCCATCCTCCCACTCCCCCAGCCTGAGCACGCTTAACTTCCGGGTTCTATTCTCCCTCATTTCCAAGTCTGCACTTGTTGTTTTCCTGACAATAGTAAGATGTCAATCCTATTAACCCTCAGGAATTTTGCTTGAGCATGAAGTGACACATTTCACTGTTTGAGTTTGAAACTATTGTTTTAAAAAACAATAATTAGTTAGTAATACTAATATTTCTTGAATAATTAGTTTGACCATTGTTTGACCACAGTTTGACCATAGTTTGACCATAGTTTGACCAGATTTGACCAAATTCAAAATAACTAAAATAATTATTTAGTAACACTAATATTCTAGAATTATTAGTTTGACCATTGTTTGACCACAGTTTGAATTTTTTGAATTTTTTTGCCTCTCCAGATCTTAAAAGCCATGTATCTTTTTTTCTGTTAGGTTTTTGATGATTTTGAAAATGTTTAACGGGGTTCATATAAAAAACTTTTTCATCCGAGTTAGTATGCAAAAGTTATGCCCATTTTTACAAATTTCAGAGAGATTTTGCAAATAAAGTCAAAATTCACATTTGCAAATTTTCCCAACAACTAGACCACATATCACATGGGAAACTTATTTTCTTTTATTTTTTTGACATTTCCATCATTTTCTTTTATTTTTTTAAAACTGAAAAGGCGATCCATAGGGGGGGGGGTAGAGTTTGAAAATGGGACCTTTAGTACCGGTTCGTGGCACGAACCGGGACTAAAGGTCTCAACCCCATTAGTCCCGGTTCGTGCCTCAAACCGGGACTAAAGGTCTAATCTTTAGTCCCGGTTTGAGGCACGAACCGGGACTAAAGGTCATCGCACCCTTTAGTCCCGGTTCGTGGCACGAACCGGGACTAAAGGGCCCAGGTGAACCGGGACTAATGCCTTAGCCGCACGAACCGGGACCAATGCTCACATTAGTTCCGGTTCTAGACTGAACCGGGACTAATGTGAATATTGCCCCGTGACCATAGCCCTGTTTTCTACTAGTGTAACAACTGAGTATGAACCACCCAGGAGGGGCCGGGTCATACCACTGGCGGTTTACCAATGAAGATGCTGGATCATACGAGCCCGTTGACGGCCCAAGACGGATACGTCTCCAACATATCTATAATTTTTTATTGTTCCAAGCTATTATATTATCTGTTTTGGATGTTTAATGGGCTTTAATATACCTTTTTATATTATTTTTGGGCTAACCTATTAACCGAAGGCCCAGTGCAAATTGCTGTTTTTTTCCTTATTTCAGTGTTTCGCAGAAAAGGAATATCAAACAGAATCCAAATGGAATGAAACTTTCGCGAGGATCTTTTTTGGAACAGATGCAATCCAGGAGACTTGGAGTGCAAGTCAAGGAAGCAACGAGGCGGCCACGAGGTAGGACGGCGCGCCCAAGGGGGTAGGCACGCCCCCCACCCTCGTGGGCCCCTCATAGCTCCACCGACCTACTTCTTTCGCCTATATATACTCTTATACCCTGAAACCATCCAGGGGAGCCACGAAACCACTTTTCCACCGCCGCAACCTTCTGTACCCGTGAGATCCCATCTTGGGGCCTTTTTGGCGACCTACCGGAGGGGGATTCGATCACAGAGGGCTTCTACATCAACACCATAGCCTGTCCGATGATGTGTGAGTAGTTTACCACTGACCTTCGGGTCCATAGTTATTAGCTAGATGGCTTCTTCTCTCTCTTTGGATCTCAATACAAAGTTCTCCTCGATCTTCTTGGAGATCTATTCGATGTAATTCTTTTTGCGGTGTGTTTGTTGAGATCCGATGAATTGTGGGTTTATGATCAAGATTATCTATGAACAATATTTGGTTCTTCTCTGAATTCTTATATGCATGATTTAATATCTTTGCAAGTCTCTTCGAATTATCAGTTTAGTTTGGCCTACTAGATTGATCTTTCTTGCAACGGGAGAAGTGCTTAGCTTTGGGTTCAATCTTACGGTGCTTGATCCCAGGGACAGAAAGGAAACCGACACGTATTGTATTGTTGCCATCGAGGATAAAAAGATGGGGTTTATATCATATTGCTTGAGTTTATCCCTCTACATCATGTCATCTTGCCTAATGCGTTACTTTGTTCTTATGAACTTAATACTCTAGATGCATGCTGGATAGCGGTCGATGTGTGGAGTAATAGTAGTAGATGCAGAATCGTTTTGATCTATTTGTCACGGACGTGATGCCTATGTTCATGATCATGCCTAAATATTCTCATAACTATGAACTTTTCTATCAATTGCTCAACAATAATTTGTTCACCCACCGTAAGATATGCTATCATGAGAGAAGCCACTAGTGAAACCTATGGCCCCCGGGTCTACTTTACATCATATAAGTTTCCAATCTACAATTCTAGTTTACTATTTATTTTGCAATCTTTACTTTTCCAATCTATACAACAAAAATACCAAAAAAAAGATATTTATCTTATTATCTTTATCAGATCTCACTTTTGCAAGTGGTCGTGAAGGGATTGACAACCCCTTTATCGCGTTGGTTGCAAGGTTCTTGATTGTTTGTGCAGGTACTAGGCGATTTGTGTGTAGTCTCCTGCTGGATTGATACCTTGGTTCTCAGAAACTGAGGGAAATACTTATGCTACTTTGTTGCATCACCCTTTCCTCTTCAAGGGAAAACCAACGCATGCTCAAGAGGTAGCAAAGACCCATAGGTGACTTAAGGCCCAGGAGGATGAACCTCCATGTATGTATGACTTGTATTGTAAGGCAAGCGTAGTTAGTCACCGAGCCAGACACTTTGTGTATGAGCCGGCCAGGACTCCGTGAACCACCGGGCGTCTACCTGTGTATATAAAGGGACAACCCGGCGGCGGTTTAGGGCAAGAAACAAGAGCTCGAGAACTAGGTCAAGCGTATTCGCTCCCTGGTAATCGAAAGCCAAGCAATACAATCTCAAACTGGAGTAGGCCTTTACCTTCACCGCAAGGGGCGGAACCAGTATAAACTCTCGGTGTCCTTTGTCCCGATTAACCCCTTTAAGCTAACCTAGTTGCGATGGTTCCACGACTAAGTCCTTCTGCTAGGACATCTGTTGTGACACTTCCACGACAAATACCCATGGGCTACTACGAACACTAGTAAGGTACACATCAATAATTTGTATATCAAATATACCTATGTTCACTTTGCCATCCTTCTTATCCGCCAAATATTTGGGGCAGTTCCGCTTCTAGTGACCATTCCCTTTGCAGTATAAGCACTTAGTTTCAGGCTTAGGTCCAGCTTTGGGCTTCTTCACGGGAGTGACAACTTGTTTGTCATTCTTCTTGAAGTTCCCTTTCTTTCCCTTGCCCTTTTCTTGAAGTTTCTAACGCATAGTGATAAAGTAAAGCAATTACATGGCGATTGCATTTCATACAATAAAGCGACAACCATAAGGCTCCTGCCAGTTGCCGATAACTTTTACAAAACATGATCATCTCATACAACAACGTATATCACATCATGTATTGACCATATCACATCACAACATGCCCTGCAAAAACAAGTTAGATGTCCTCTACTTTGTTGTTGCAAGCTTTACGTGGCTGCTACGGGCTTCTAGTAAGAACCGTTCTTACCTACGCATCAAAACCACAACGGTGTTTCGTCAAGTTTGCTGTTTTAACCTTCAACAAGGACTGGCCATAGTCAAATTCGATTCAACTAAAGTTGGAGAAACAGACACCCACCAGCCTCCTTTATGCAAAACAAGTTGCATGTCTGTCGGTGGAACCGGTCTCATGAACGTGGTCATGTAAGGTTGGTCCGGGCCGCTTCATCCAACAATACCGCCGAATCAAAATAAGACATTGGTGGTAAGCAGTATAACTATCACCGCCCACAACTCATTGTGTTCTACTCGTGTATATCATCTACGCATAGACCTGGCTCTAATGCCACTGTTGGAGAACGTAGCATGCAATTTAAAAAAAATCCTACGCTCGCGCAAGATCTATCTAGGAGATGCATAGCAAGGAGAGGGGGAGAGTGTGTCCACGTACCCTCATAGACCGAAAGCGGAAGTGTTTGACAACGCGGTTGATGTAGTCGAACTTTTTCGCGATCCAACCGATCCAAGTACCGAACGTACGACACCTCCGAGTTCTGCACACGTTCATCTATAATTTGGACAGCCCATTGACACGTCTCCAACGTATCTATAATTTTTGATTGTTCCATGCTGTTTTATTATCAATCTTGGATGTTTTATAATCATGTTATAGTCATTTTATATCATTTTTTGGTACTAACCTATTGACATAGTGCCAAGTGCCAGTTGCTATTTTTTCATGTTTTTACATCACAAGAAATCAATATCAAATGAAGTCCAAATGCCACGAAACTCCACGATGATTTTTTATGGGCCAGAAGGAAGACAATGCGCCCTGGTTGCACCTGGGGGGTGCCCCGAGGGGGGCAGAACCCACCAGGGCACGCCAGGAGGCCCAGGCGCACCCTGGTGGGTTGTGCCCACCTCGGGTGCCCCCCGGACCGCCTCTTTGCTCTATAAATACCATAATATTCTAGAAACCCTAGAACGAGCGTCGAAATATGCATCCATCCATCGCAGAATCCAGAACCACCAGATCCAATGTAGATACCATCACGGAGGGGTTCACCACTTCCATTGGTGCCTCTCCGATAATGCGTGAGTAGTTCTTTGTAGACCTTCGGGTCCGTAGTTAGTAGCTAGATGGATTTATCTCTCTCTCTCTCTCTCTCTCTCTCTCTCTCTCTCTCTCTCTCTCTCTGAATTCTCAATACAATGGTCTCTTGGAGATCCATATGATGTAACTCTTTTGCGGAACTTCGAGTTTATGATCATTCATATCTTTTTATATCCATGAAAGTTATTTGAGTTTCTTTGATCTCTTATATGCATGATCTCTTATAGCCTCATATTTCTTCTATGATATTTGGGTTTTGTTTGGCCAACTTGATCTATTTATCTTGCAGTGGGAAGAGGTGCCCGGTAGTGGGTTCGATCTTACGGTGCTCGATCCCAGTGACAGAAGGGGAAACGACACGTATGTATCATTGCTACTAACGATAAAAAGACGTGATCTATATCCACCGCCATATAGATAAACGGATCTTGTCTACATCATGTCATCGTTCTAATTGCATTACTCCGTTTTTTCATGAACTTAATACACTAGATGCATGCTGGATAGCGGTCGATGTCTGGAGTAATAGTAGTAGATGCAGGCAGGAGTCTAATACGTCTCCAACGTATCTATAATTTATGAAGTATTCAAGCCATGTTTACTATTTTTTTATGATTTTGGTATGATTTGATTAGAACTAACCCGGACTGATGTTGTTTTCACCAGAACTACCGTGGTGTTGTTTTTGTGCAGAAATAAAAGTTCTCGGGATGCGCTGAAAATCAACAGAGAATTTTTCTAGAAAATATAAAAATTAATGGAACAAAGAGTTACTGGAGGGGAGTCCCGTGGGCCCCACGAGGGTGGAGGGCGTGCCCCTGTGCCTCGTGGACTTCCCGTGGGGCCTCCTGACTTGTTCTCGACGCCAACCTCTCCTATAAATACCCAAACCTCCAGAAAATAACCTAGATCAGAAGTTCCGCCGTCGCAAGCCTCTGTAGCCACTTGAAATCAATCTAGGCCCTCTCTGGGATCCCGAAGGGGCCATCATTGCCATGAAGGCCAAGATCTCGAGGGATGACCTCTCCCCATCTAGGAGGGAAGCCATGGAGGAGGAAGCACAAGGGGGAGAACATCTCCTCCTCTCTCTCGATGGTGCCGGAGTGCCATCGGGAGGGGAATCATCGCCGTGGTGATCGTCTTCATCAACATCACCATCCTCATCTATTTTACGCGGTCCACTCTCCCACACCCCGTTGTAATCCCTACTTGAACATGGTGCTTTATGACACATATTATGATCCAATGATGTGTTGCCATCCTATGATGTTTTGAGTAGATATCCTTTGTCTTTGGGTTGATTGATGATCTAGATTGGTATGAGTTGTATGTTTTATTTTGGTGTTGTCCTATTGTGCCCTCCGTGTCGCGCAAGCGTGAGGGATTCCCGCTATAGGATGTTGCAATACGTTCATGATTCGCTTATAGTGGGTTGCTTGAGTGACAGAAGCATAAACCCAAGTAAGGGGGTTGTTGCATATGGAATAAAGGGGACTTGATGCTTTAATACTATGGTTGGGTTTTACCTTAATGATCTTTAGTAGTTGTTGATGCTTTCCAGAGTTCCAATCATAAGTGCATATGATCCAAGAAGATAAAGTATGTTAGCTTATGCCTCTCCCTCATATGAAATTGCAATGACGACTACCGGTCTTGTTAACAATTGCCTAGGATAATTCCGCACACCGACCCATCATTATTCCACACTCGCTATTTATAATATTAAGTAATATATTCTAACTTTATGATAACAACACCTACTTTTATATTTTATCTCTCCAATGCCATGCAAAGTTATCCTCTTCATACTCACAACATAGTTTTCTTTCTCGTTTCTAGTTGGAAGCAAACGTTCGGTGTACGTAGAGTCGTATCAGTGGTAGATAGGACTTGAGAGAATATTGATCTTACATTTAGCTCCTTGTGGGTTCGACACTCCATACTTATCACTTCCACCTTTGGGAATTGCTACGATGATTCCCTGCACTTGGGGATTATCAAGCTCTTTTCTGGCGCCGTTGCCGGGGAGCAATAGTGTGGGGTTGATATTCTTGTGTGTGCTTGTTTGCTTTCTTCACTAAGTAGATTTTGTTTTTCCTTTTTTGTTTCTGTTTAGTTGTGGGTGAAACATACAAAAAAGTTAAACAATGAAATACAAAAAATTTACTTGCCTCTCATGCCTAAAAAGTTTTTCAATAAGAGAAGTGATTGGAAGGTTATGCATTGAAGAAGTGAGGGTCGACCTTGAGCGCTTGTGTTCATGCTCATGGAAACAATGTAAAAAATTTCATGAAAGCTTCTATGAAAATAATTATCCCCTTGTATATATCCATTGTATTATAAAAATAATGTGCCAAGCTTTGGTTTTAGGATGATTAGATTGCTTGTTTATTATGTGCAGTACAAACAGAAACTTTGGCTGTAGCGCGTGAATTTGCAATTTTTTACTAGGAAGTCAAATGGGTCTGAAACTTTTTGCAAATTACTTATGTACATTTTGTTTAAATTTTCATATTTTTTATAATTTTTGGAGTTACATAAGTATACTAAACTTCCAGATTACTACAGACTGTCCTGTTTTTGACAGATTCTGTTTTCTATGTGTTGTTCGCTTATTTTGATGAATCTATGGATAGTATCAGGGGTATGAACCATGATGAAGTTGGAACAGTAGATATAGTTCTAATATAAAAATGGAATGAGTTTGCAACAGTACCTAAAGGTAGTGATTTGCTTTATTATACTAACTAATCTCACAAAGTTTTTGTTAAAGTTTTGTGTGGATGGAGTGTTCGAAGATCGAGGAGCTATCAATATGAGAATAATAAAGAGAGGCAAGAGTTCAAGCTTGGGGACGCCCAAGGCACCCCAAGTAAATTTTTCAAGGATGCTCAAGCATCTAAGCTTGGGGATGCCCCGGTTGGCATCCCATCTTTCTTCTTCAACAATTATCGGTATACCACGGTTTTTGTTATGTTCACTTGATTTGTGTCCTTTGTGTTTTTGTTTTTACTTTAAGAACCATGCTAGTATGAGATAGACCTTCATTGATACTTCATGTGCTTCACTTATATCTTTTAAGTATGATCTTATAGGATTGCTCTTTGTGCTTCACTTAAATCTTTTGAGTATGGTTTTATAGAATGCTTCGTGTGCCTCACTTATATATTTTGAGCTTGGATATTGGTTAGTCTATATTAATTGTAGAATGCTCCATGAACTTCACTTATATCTTTTGGAGTATGAATAATACTATAATGTAAAGTGGGGTTGGAAGAGTGTCAACTTTAGGAATTAGTGATCCCACTATTTTGGAGGGTGTTGAATCTTAGTGTGATATTTATGAAAGTGGATTTGGAAGAGTGTCAACTTTAGTTAGTGATGATTCCACTATTTCGGAAGAGGTTCCAATTGATTATGAGAACAAAGATGCTATCTATGATGATTATTGTGATGACATGTATGCTATAAAGAATAATGTTAACCATGAAACTTCTCATCATGATTTTAATTTTCAATTGGATTATACCTCACATGACAGTTATTTTGTTGAGTTTGCTCCCACTGTTCTGAATGATAAGAATTTTGGTTATGTGGAGAGTAGTAAAATTTATATGCTTGTAGATCATGAAAATAATGCTTTATGTGATGGTTATATTGTTGAACTCATTCATGATGCTACTGAAACTTATTATGAGGGAGGAATACATGCTTGTAGGAGTTGCAATAATATCAAGTTTCCTCTCTATGTGCTTAAAGTTTTGAAGTTATACTTGTTTTTCCTTCCTATGCTAGTTGATTCTTGTTCCTATAAATTATGTGCTCACAAAATCCCTAGGCATAGGAAGTGGGTTAGATTTAAATGTGCTAGTCATATTCTTCATGATGCTCTCTTTATGTTTCAGTTCTTATTTTTTATGGGAGCATCATTGAAATCATCATGCCTAGCTAAAAGGCATTAAAGAAAAGCGCTTGTTGGGAGACAACCCAATATTTACCCTTACTATTTTTGTATGTTTACATGATTAAGCTACTATAGTAATCATGTTTTACATGATTAAAGAAAAATGATATTTGATAATCCCCAAGTGCAAGGAATCATCGTAGCAATTCCCAAAGGTGGAAGTGATAAGTATGGAGTGTCGAACCCACAAGGAGCTAAAGGTAAGATCAATATTCTCTCAAGTCCTATCTGCCACTGATATGACTCTGCGTACACCGAATGTTTGCTTCCAACTAGAAACGAGAAATAAAACTACGTTGTGGGTATGAAGAGGATAACTTTGCATGGTATCGGAGAGCTAAAATATAAAAGTAGGTGTTGTTATCATAAAGTTAGAATATATTACTAAATATTATAAATAGCGAGTGTGGAGTAATGATGGGTCGGTGAGCGGAATTATCCTAGGCAGTCGTTAACAAGACCGGTAGTCGTCATTGCAATTTCATATGAGAGAGAGGCATAAGCTAACATACTTTCTCTTCTTGGATCATATGCACTTATGATTGGAACTCTAGCAAGCATCCGCAACTACTAAAGATCATTGAGGTAAAACCCAACCATAACATTAAAGCATCAAGTCCGCTTTATCCCATACGCAACAACCCCCTTAATTACTCGGGTTTATGCTTCTGTCACTCAAGCAACCCACTATAAGCGAATCATGAATGTATTACAACACCTTATAGCGGGAATCCCACACGCTTGCGTGACACGGAGGGTGATAACCCACAAGTATAGGGGATCGCAACAGTTTTTGAGGGTAGAGTATTCAACCCAAATTTATTGATTCGACACAAGGGGAGCCAAAGAATATTCTCAAGTATTAGCAGTTGAGTTGTCAATTCAACCACACCTGGATAACTTAGTATCTGCAGCAAAGTATTTAGTAGCAAAGTAATATGTAAGTAACGGTAACGATAGCAAAAGTAATTTTTTTGGGTTTTGTAGTGATTGTAACAGTAGCAACGGAAAAGTAAATAAGTGAAGAACAATATGTGAAAAGCTCGTAGGCATTGGATCGGTGATTGAGAATTATGCCGGATGCGGTTCATCATGTAACAGTCATAACATAGGGTGACACAGAACTAGCTCCAATTCATCAATGTAATGTAGGCATGTATTCTGAATATAGTCATATGTGCTTATGGAAAACAACTTGCATGACATCTTTTGTCCTACCCTCCCGTGGCAGCGGGGTCCTAGTGGAAACTAAGGGATATTAAGGCCTCCTTTTAATAGAGTACCGGACCAAAGCATTAACACATAGTGAATACACGAACTCCTCAAACTATGGTCATCACCGGGAGTGGTCCCGATTATTGTCACTTCGGGGTTGCCGGATCATAACACATAGTAGGTGACTATAGACTTGCAAGATAGGATCAAGAACTCACATATATTCATGAAAACATAATAGGTTCAGATCTGAAATCATGGCACTCGGGCCCTAGTGAAGAGCATTAAGCATAGCAAAGTCATAGCAACATCAATCTCAGAACATAGTGGATACTAGGGATCAAACCCTAACAAAACTAACCCGATTACATGATAAATCTCATCCAACCCATCACCGTCCAGCAAGCCTACGATGGAATTACTCATGCACGGTGGTGAGCATCATGAAATTGGTGATGGAGGATGGTTGATGATGACGACGGCGACGGATTCCCCTCTCCGAAGCCCCGAACGGACTCCAGATCAGCCCTCCCAAGATAGTTTAGGGCTTGGCGGCGGCTCCGTATCGTAAAACGCGATGAACCCTTCTCTCTGATTTTTTTCTCCCCGAAGACGAATATATGCAGTTGGAGTTGAGGTTGGTGGAGCGTCAGGGGGCCCACGAGGCAGCGGGGCGCGCCCAGGGGGGCAGGCGTGCCCCCACCCTTGTGGGCAGGTGGTGGGCCCCCTGGCCTTGATTCTTTCGCCAATATTTTTTATATTTTCCAAAAATAACTTCCGTGGAGTTTCAAGTCATTCCAAGAACTTTTGTTTCTGCACATAAATAACACCATGTAAAGTCTGCTGAAAACAGCGTCAGGCCGGGTTAGTTCCATTCAAATCATGCAAGTTAGAGTCCAAAACAAGGGTAAAAATGTTTGGAAAAGTAGATATGACGGAGACGTATCAACTCCCCCAAGCTTAAACCTTTGCTTGTCCTCAAGCAATTCAGTTGATAAACTGAAAGTGATAAAGAAAAACTTTTACAAACTCTGTTTGCTCTTGTTGTTGTAAATATGTAAAGCCAGCATTCAAGTTTTCGGCAAAGATTATAACTAACCATATTCACAATAACATTTAGGTCTCATGTTTACTCATGTCAATGGCATAATCAACTAGCGAGCAATAATAATAAATCTCGGATGACAACACTTTCTCAAAAAAATCATGATATGATATAAAAAGATGGTATCTTGCTAGCCCTTTCTGAGACCGCAAAACATAAATGCAGAGCACCTTTAAAGATCAAGGACTGACTAAACATTGTAATTCATGGTAAAAGAGATCCAATCATACCCAATATAAATTAGGAGTAATGCATGCAAATGACAGCGGTGCTCTCCAGCTGGTGCTTTTTAATAAGAGAGTGATGACTCAACATAAAAGTAAATAGATAGGCCCTTCGCAGAGGGAAGCAGGGATTTGTAGAGGTGCCAGAGCTCGATTTTAAAGCAGAGATAAATAATATTTTGAGTGGCATACTTTCATTGTCAACATAACAACCGAGAGATGCGATATCTTCCATGCTACACGCATTCACTACAAGAAATATGTCAACTTATGACCTTCTGTCAGTGACCCTCGATGAATTGGTCATAAATTTATGACCATTTCAGACCAATTGTTCAAAAGCTGTTCGGGGGGCTCCAAATCCTCACACGAAAAGGTCATAAAGCAAACAGCGCTAGTCCGCTGCCTTATTTCTAGTTGTTAACGACCAATATAGATGGTCATAGCCTTGTAAATTGTGGTGGGTTGCTATGACTAGGCGCCACCTCATCAGTTTTGCCTATGTGGCATGTCCATGTGGCAGTTTTTGCCCTAGGTTGTGAAGCAACCTATATTTCTGTCATTCCCAAAATTCCCAAAAAAATCTCATAAATTCTTTGGGTCATATCTTCGTCAAATATGTAAAAACCTTCCTTATCTAGTTCAAAAATAATTCAAAAATATTCATTTTCCTATTCTGTTCAGAGTAACAGATTGTGAAGGAAGTACCACTTTGGCATGTCCAAATAGTATCCATTTTCTACAGTGCTTTCCTATGCCCAAATAACCATCCTCCACCAAATGCCAGCTCAATCCATTCATTATTTTGAGCCGAGCTTCAACATTCGTATTTATGTCCAGTGTGGTGGTTTGCAAAGCAAGTACCAGCTAGGCTCCTCCTTTTGAGCTGAAAATTTGTGAAGACGGTCTTCTTAGTAACTGATCATCCTCAGCCAAAACTCACGCCCATTAGCCATGTACATTTCCTGTACCGATAATCAAACACTTGGCTGCTAATTCATGTTTGAGCACCGATCGGTCTTCTCGTGAGAATCTTATGTTGTAATTTTCTTCCTAGCACCTACATGGGGAGTGCCCAACCCACTAGACATTTCTAGGCCACCCAGAACACATGGCAACGCCACGGTCACGCGGTGACCACGCGGCGGGCATGCGAGCTTACGCGCTCTAGAGTTCGGGCCCTCAGCACCGTCCAAACCTCGATGTCTCTCCATCAAACCATGTATTTCTGATTAAATAGATACTTATTTACCTAGAAATGATTTTTGAAAAAAATAAAGAGCAAACTATGAGGCAGCTGCAGTTCAAATTTGCCCCGCTTCCAGCTGAATCGGCGGAAATTTGTCTTTTTTACGAACGGTGGATCAAAACAATTTACACCCAACCATTTTGTCAATTGTGCATTAAATATGGCCTAGTATTTTATAAAATGATCTGGTCCAATTTTGCAACAATTATTTGGTAGTTCCTTCACAAAAAAACCTCCTTTCGGGCACTCGAAAAATGGAAAATGGTTTTTTCGTCCAACGAAAATGAAAACTTCCTTAGGCAACATTGTTTTCCATTCCAAGATGCACCCTTGTGCACAATATGAGACCATTTGAACAAACTATGCCATGAATGTGGCCATAAGATTGATCATTTGGCTTGAAAGCCATTGATCTCCACACATGATAGCTTGTTTCTGAGAACACTTTTTAAAAATAATTGACGTATTGCAAGTTTATTATTTTTCCTGGAAACTTGGTCACATATAATGACACAATGCGAAGGTTTCCCATTTTTTTATTTTTTTTATTTTTTATGCCCGTTTCAAAGTGCGGTCAAAACGGCGGGAATGACCGTTCCTAGCTAGTGGTTGAATCTTGGAATTTTTTTGGTGTTTCTCTGATTAAATAGATACTTATGTACCTAGAAATAATTTTTGTAAAAAATGAAGAGCAAAATACGAGGTAGCTACAGTTCAAATTTGACCCGCTTCCAGCTGAATCAGCGGGAATTTGTCTTTTTCACCAGAGGTGGATCAAATCTTTTGACACCCAACCATTTTGTCAATTGTGCATTAAATATGGCCTAGTATTTTAGAAAAATGATTTGGTCCAATTTTGCAACAATTATTTGGGAGGTCCTTCACAAAAAAAACCTCCTTTCGGGCACTCAAAAAATGGAAAATGGTTTTTTCGTCCAAAGAAAATGAAAACTTCCTTAAGCAACATTGTTTGCCATTCCAAAATGCACCCTTGTGCACAATACGAGATCCTTTGAACAAACTATGCCATGGATGTGGCCATAAGATTGATCATTTGGCTTGAAAGCCAATGATCTCCACACGTGATAGCTCGTTTCTGAGAACACTTTTTAAAAATAATTGTCGTATTACAAGTTTATTATTTTTCCTAGAAACTTGCTCACATATAATGACACAATGCTATGGTTTTGCAATTTTTTGATTTTTTTTTGAATTTTTTATGCCCGTTTCAAAATGCGGTCAAAACGGCGGGAATGACCGTTCCTAGCTAGTGGTTGAATCTTGGAATTTTTTTGGTGTTTCTCTGATTAAATAGATACTTATGTACCTAGAAATGATTTTTGTAAAAAATGAAGAGCAAACTACGAGGTAGCTACAGTTCAAATTTGACCCGCTTCCAACTGAACCAGCGAGAATTTGTCTTTTTCACCAGAGGTGGATCAAATCTTTTGACACCCAACCATTTTGTCAATTGTGAATTAAATATGGCCTAGTATTTTAGAAAAATGATTTGGTCCAATTTTGCAACAATTATTTGGGAGGTCCTTCACAAAAAAACCTCCTTTCGGGCACTCGAAAAATGGAAAATGGTTTTTTCGTCCAAAGAAAAAGAAAACTTCCTTAGGCAACATTGTTTGCCATTCCAAAATGCACCCTTGTGCACAATATGAGATCCTTTGAACAAACTATGCCATGGATGTGGCCATAAGATTGAACAAAGTAGAAAATGACCCCCCCCCCCCTAAAAACTCATTTCTCATAACAATTTTTAAAAGATATTTGTCTTATTCCAATTCCAAGTTTGTTAGTTTTCCTAAAATCTATGTCACATTTGGTGACACAATGAGTATGTTTCTTTTTGAATTTCTCATATCATAAAACTGTTTCTATGATTCAACACTTTTTTTTGAAAAAATATGGTTCAACACCTTATTTTTAGTCGATTGCGACCAATTTAAAAGGTCATAACGTGTACTGGGTTCTGATTGGTCCATGGACATGTCACGCGGATCGTGCTCAAACGCCGTCGGATGCTCTCGGATCCGACGGCAGCCCTTTCTCCCTCACCCCCTCCCCCTCTTTGTCTCAAAAAAAGAAAAAAGAAAACTCCCTCACCCTCTCACCCCAGGAACCCTAGCGCTCCCTCTCCCCTCATCTCCCACATCGCCGCCGCCACCTCGCCGATCCCATCCCTCCCTGATTCAAATCTGACCGCGCCGCCCGCGCCCGCGCGCCACCACCCGTTCCTCCTCACCTCCCGGAGGACGTCCGCCGCTCTTCCTCCGCCCGTCTCGGAGGCCTCAGTCGGCGCCCTCCACCGCAGGGCCGCGTGGTTGTCCCTCCCGCTGCAGGGGACAACATCCGGCAGCGCCTGCGCCCGCAGCTGCCGGCCAACTACTTCGGCAACGCCATCGTGCAGGACCTCGTGACGGTGCGCGTGGGGGACATGCTGTCATCGTTGCCGGGGTTCGTGGCAGAGCGGATCAAGCGCGCGGTGGCGCGGGTGGACGACGTGTTCGTGTGCTCCGCCATCGACTACCTGGAGCTGGAGTCTATTGGTCCCCCCTTCGTCTCAAGGTAGGAACTCCCCGATTCGACCCCCCTCTCTCTGGATTTGATTTGGCGCTGCTTGACGAACCTTCTGTTGGTGCTACGCAGCGTGTGGCCATGGCTGCCTGCCTTCGGTTGCTGGCCACGGGGCTTCTCCAGCCAGCGCGCCCTCTCAGCGAGCGGATCTTGCACCTCACGCCGATGGTCTCCGTCGTCCTGGTGGAAGACTGCTACCTTCAGGGCCACTATGGGTTTCTGAGTGTGCCTATGGACCTCGTACCAACAGGGTATTTTCACTTCGTTTCCTCTTAGGAATGGTCCAGATCCGGTTTGTCCTAGTTGTTGGGGAAGTAACCTGAACGGTTCTGCTGTAGGTCACCGTCTTTGGGCGAGGTGCTTCGCGAGGCTGGCAAGAGGTTTTCTGCATCTGTATTTCCGGACGAGCTCCGCTTGGCCTTGCCATCGTTCCTTGATGAGGTGAGCCCTCTGCCATTTGCACCCTAGGAAAATTAGCTAGCTATGAATGATTGGAGTGCTGCTCAGATATAGTGACATGCAGAATTTTTTGGACTGAGTACTGCATATTGTGTTTAGCTTGAGGTTTTGTATGCACTAGTATTACTCTGTTTAGCTTGAGGTTTGAAGCTCTAGTATGCTTAAAGTGACTGGTTTCATTAGTCTCTTAACCGACAAGTTAACTACACTAGTATTTACTAGTATTACTGTTTTGCTTTTACAAGAATTAATTTGTTCTGTCTCTAATTGATGCTGACAACAACAGCTATGTTCTGTCTCTGATTCATGCTGATGACATCTCCATTCATTTCATCCAGTGAGCAAACATGGCACCATCCATGAGTCTCGCAGCGAAAGGTCTGCTCCCCTTTGGAGCGCTCCCCTTTGGAGCGCTCCCCTCAAGCGGCGTCGCGCAGAGGCCGCTGTCCGTGACCGCCTCACTAGAGCACAAGACGAGCGATTATAAGAGGAAGCTCCTGACCCTGTTTTTGGTAGGTGTTGACTGCTCACACCCCATATATGCTGAACGATGCTAACTGCTGTACCAATGTGATGTAGCTTGCTTGATTGTTGATTGGTTGTCATTAACTAGAAAAAAGAAGAAGAAAACCTTGTCAATTTATTTGAGGAGAATCATGTATCCCATTCATTAGACAACTAGTACTACTACTTGTATTTGCATGTTTGCTTGCTTGCTTGCTTGTAGCACTATCAAGTGTGAGGAAATTCAGTACTAGGACGTGTGGAGCTGGGACGCTGTTGGATCATTAGCACTTGTAGCACTATCAAGTTTGTACTGATTGCAGATAGAAAACCTTGTAATTTTGTTTTCGTAAGCTAAACTTTGTGATTTAATTTCTAGAAGCTAAACATTATAAGTCTATTAAGAAACTTGAGCAAAATCAGTCCACAAGTTAGTTGAAGTCACAAGTGCGTTTTATTGACAGAGTCTTCTGCCAGGGCGAATGTTATATTCAAAACCACTTCTGATCACTTTGTGTATTCTTTTTTAATATTTTGTTGTGTCTTGCTTGGTGGGAATTGATCCAGTTAAGTGGCTGACTGGGAATATTATGCTGTCAAGTTCATGTCTTAGTGCTTCTGAGAATGTTGTTTCTTTCTTTCTTCCTTTTGTTGCAAACCTGAAAAGAAAGTGCAATGTGAACCTGGAAGGTGCATGTACTGCTGCTACTTTCGTGTGCCAACTGCTATACTAGTTGGTTTGTGATGATCCAAACAAGTCGGCAGCAGTAGTACTGTTGGCAGTTGGTGTTTAATTTCATTGCTGCCATGGTATTTACATGTCATGTATATGCTTGGTTCCCTGATGGGTGCACTTTCTAACACGCGCAGGTGCAAGACAGAGACACGCCACCATGCAATGATTCTTCTTCCACTCGCAGGCCTCCCACTCCAGTAACTCCTTTTCTGCTCCAGCATAGCATAGCTAGTAAGCAACCGCTCCTCTCTTTTGCTCTTTGTTGCTCTATTATCTTGCTCTGCGTGTGTCCACGACCATACACCCCTTCTGCTAAGTTATGTTCTGGCCATGGTGATTTCTGCCTAGTGCTTATGATGCTTTGGACTTGTAGTTTAGTGATGCCAAGTGTTGCATCAATAATATTTGATCAAAACCACCCAATTAAGTTGAACAATCGAAGAGAGCATGCTGCTAACAGACAGATTTTCTTTCCTAATAAAGATTGGATTGTTGTCCTCGCTTTGAAACATGCAACTTTTTTACCTTTCTATAAGTCTTGATCAAATCCAGCTTGTATCTACTTGTAGATGTAGACTGTTCTATATTTTTTTGTCGATTAAAAACCTGCTTGCATGTTGTTGGATATCAACCATGGTTGAACCTAAAAATGGCTGATTTGATATCTTTTCTTTTTTCTGCACTATACTAGTCGTCGTCGCCGCTGCCATAGTTGGGTTCGAGTCGTCTCTGGCGCTGCTAAACCGTTGACACTATAATCCACAGGTATCTCTCTCGATTCCCTTTATACCCTCCTACCTTTGTGATGTTAGTATGCTTGTGCTGACTAGTTTTGTTAGATCTTGCCGGTTGAATGGATGGTCATGCTAGTAGAATGGTATTTTGTTTTAGGTGCAATGTGTTGCAGTGAAGTTTTTTGCATGACTTGCACTTGAGCCATGCATATTCATATTATGTATCTGTTTTCTTGTATGTATGGGTATCTCATTTTAACTAGTTGGAGGACAAAAAGCATGGCACTAGCTCAATTTGTGTTATCATTCTAAATAAATGTCATTTTCTTGAATGGTCTGTTCATAATATATTTGCCCCAATTTTTCTTATTCTTCTCTCATTCATGTAACAGGGGTGACAGAGGAAGCCATGTTGCAGTTTTGTTTGTTGCCAGCCCTGACTTCGGTCGTCCAGCGAGTCTGGCATGTTGTTCATCTGACTACGGTCGTCCAGTGAGCCTGTCATGTTGTTCATCTGACTACGGTCGTCCAGCGAGTCTGGCATATTGTCATTTCTTGTAAAGCAGTACTGCATTACACTTGTAGAACTCGTTACACTTGTAGAGCTTGAAAGTACTGTATTACACATGGTCATGTATTGGCACGTATAGAGCTTGTTATTGTGATTGCCATTGTATTATGTGATCTGGTTGCTCTTATTTGAAGTATCATGTGTGCTTTTTGTCTGGCAATTTAAATACTAGTTGAAATATGAAGAATATGAGCCTGATCGATGAGACCCACTTACCAGAACATGAAAAATGGGACCCAGTTACAAGAACCTGACAATTGGGACCCATCTGGACCCATTTAATAAAAAAAGGAAAATGAAATATTTTAGACAAAAGGCCATGGCCCAACAATAAAAAAGCTGCAATGTTGGGCTTGGCCCATGAACCCAACAAAAAATTGATGAAAAAAAAACACAAATAGGCTGAATTAATGGGCTCGGCCCATGTAAAACACCGAATCGGACCGGGCTGAATCTTGTCAGTGACCTTTGCAATTGGTCGCAATTTTGCCACGTCAGATTGCCACATCGGATCCGACGTGGCCTGGGCAGACAGCCAGTGACCAAAACAAAAGGTCATGGGTTCAACGACCTTTTGTTAAAGGTCGCTATAGTCAGTTTACGACCGCCAGCTTTTGACCTTCTATTTTTGGTCACAAAAAGGTCGTAAATGGAAATTTGTGACCTTTCAGTGACCAATAGTGAGGGTCAAAAGTTGACATATTTCTTGTAGTGATTATAGGCGGTTCCCAAACAGAATGGTAAAGTTTATACTCCCCCTCCGCCAACAAGCATCAATCCATGGCTTGCACGAAACAACGAGTGCCTCCAACTAGCAACAGCCCCGGGGGAGTTTTGTTTGCAATTAATTTGATTTGATTTGCATAAAGCATGGGACTGGGCATCCCGGTGACCAGCCATTTTCTCGTGAGTGAGGAGCGGAGTCCACTCCTCTTGATAATAACCCGCCTAACATGGAAGATACGGACAACCCTGGTTGATACATGAGCTATTCGAGCATACAAAATAGAATTTCATTTGAAGGTTTAGAGTTTGGCACATACAAATCTACTTGGAACGGCAGGTAGATACCGCATATAGGAAGGTATAGTGGACTCATATGGAACAACTTTGGGTTTTAAGGGATTGGATGCACAAACAGTATTCCCGCTTAGTACAAGTGAAGGCTAGCAAAAGACTGGGAAGCGACCAATTAGAGAGAGACAACAGTCATGAACATGCATTAAAATTAATGAACATTGAATGCAAGCATGAGTAGGATATAATCCACCATGAACATAAATATCGTGAAGGCTATGTTGATTTGTTTCAACTACATGTGTCAACATGTGCCAAGTCAAGTCACTTAAATCATTCAAAGGAGGATACCACCCCATCATACATCACAACCATTTTAATAACATGTTGGCACTCAAGGTAAACCATTATAACTCATAGCT
The DNA here is from genome assembly GCA_032464435.1 of Aegilops umbellulata. NCBI lineage: Eukaryota > Viridiplantae > Streptophyta > Magnoliopsida > Poales > Poaceae > Aegilops > Aegilops umbellulata. Next base: position 607,132,292 of record CP136058.1, read on the forward strand.
AATCAAGCATGGCATAAGCAACTATAATCTCTAATTGTCACTGCAAACATGTTTAATCATAATAGGCTGAATCAGGAACGATGAACTAATCATATTTACAAAAACAAGAGAGGTCGAGTTCATACCAGCTTCTCTCATCTCAATCGGTCCATCATATATCTTCATTATTGCCTTTCACATGCACGACCGAACGATGTGAATAATAATAATAGTGCACGTGCATTGGACTAAGCTGGATTCTGCGAGCATTCAATAAACAGGAGAAGACAAGGCAATATGGGCTCTTGGTTAAATCAGCAATAATGCATATAAGACCCACTTCAACAATTTAATCATGGTCTTCTCCTATCGACCCCCAAAGAAAATAAAAGAAATAAAAGTATTTAGACGGGAAAGCTCCCAACAAGCAAAAGAAGAACATGAAATATTTTTGGGTTTTCTTTTTAATTATTACTACTACAACAAGAAAGTAAACTAACTAAAAGTTGCAACTAATTTTTTTTGGTTTTTCTTAAGGTTTATCAAACACACAAGAAGAAAGCATAAAAAGGGAAATAAACTAGCATGGATATTACAGTTAAAAAGTATGAGCACCAACATCTAGTAATGAGTGTGTGAACATAAATGTAATGTCGGTGAGAAATACATACTCCCCAAAGCTTAGGTTTTTGGCCTAAGTTGGTCTAGTGCCACAGATGGCCTGGCGAATATCCAAAGTTGTAGTTGGGGTCGTACTGAGATGCATCAATCATTGCATCGTGGTCTGCAGCTTGGAGGCGAGCTATCTCATCTCTCCTCTTATACTCTTCCGCCTCCTCTCTGGTTATAATATATCTCCCTTTTGCCTGAAAGTCAAAGAAAGTAGAAGCAGGGAGAGCAACTTGATAGGTGCGTCGTTTGTCAAATATTAGTCGATACTGGAGGAACTAATCATTCCTCTCAACAAAATGATGACGAACCATAGCCTCATAATCCAAATAAGTAGGAGGCAACTCAATATCATCCTATACCAAGAAAATTAGCTATACGGGTTGCATAAATTCCACCAAAGAAATCTCCATTAAATCTATTATTATGCAACCTACGTGCAACAATCGCTCTCAAATTATAATGTTTATCTCCCAACACAGCGCTCCTGAGAAACACTGAGGTCAGGGACACACATATGACATGCTTCATCCTTACCATTTATGCACCTACCTATGAAGAGAGCAAAATAATGTATAGCAGGAAAGTGAATGCTCCCTATGGTAGCTTGTGCCATGTCTCTAGATTCCCCCATAGTTATACTAGCAAGAAAATCTCTAAATTCAGATTTGCAGGGTTCACTAGCACTACCCCATTGTGGAAGTTTGCAAGCAGGGGAAAAATCCTCTAAGTCCATAGTATAAGATTTTTCATAAAGATCAAATAGGACAGTTTGAGAATTGCGTGAAGATGAAAATTCAAACCTCCTCACAAAGGAACTAGTGAATAGTGGTACTGGGGTCACTTTTCTGCCTCGAAGCTCACAAGATCAACGTTACACATATATGCGTTAAATTCTTCCTTAATTCCCGCTTGATCCATGAAGTCCTCTGAAGGCCATTCACAAGGCCGCACGGGAGCGTCCCTTGGTGGCTCATCATCAGCATCACACATTGCAGGCCTGGATCCTTGTTTCCTTGAAGAACCACCTTGGTACATTTTCCTAAGCATATTTCTTCCTCTGAAAAATTTCTGAAATTTTTAGTAACTCCAAATGAAAGTGAACCAAGGTCAACAAAATTGATAGCAACAACTCCTACAAGTGCCTAGAGCCTATATCATGCATTAGAACTACTTGGAACCATATAAATTTTACATGCAAGCTCAAGAACATGGTCACCTAGGCAGCACAAACTTGCAATGAATAAAGCACTAGAACAAAAACTAATTGGACCAATGGAGGAATCACATACCAAGGAACAATCCCCTAAAGCAGTTTTGTGAGAGGTGCTTTGAGCAAGGAGATCAAAAATCGCAACAAAATGAGCTAGAACTCGTGCTTGAACTGGATGGCGGTTTTTTTGGGAGGAAGAAGAAGTGTGTGGGTGCAGGAATATGAAGGAAGTATGCCCTAGAGGCAATAATAAAGTTATTATTTATTTCCTTATTTCATGATAAATGTTTATTATTCATGCTAGAATTGTATTAACCGGAAACATAATACATGTGTGAATACATAGACAAACATAGTGTCACTAGTATGCCTCTACTTGACTAGCTCGTTAATCAAAGATGGTTAAGTTTCCTAACCATAGAAATGAGTTGTCATTTGATTAACGGGATCACATCATTAGGAGAATGATGTGATTGACTTGACCCATTCTGTTAGCTTAGCACTCGATCGTTTAGTATGTTTGCTATTGCTTTCTTCACGACTTATACATGTTCCTATGACTATGAGATTATGCAACTCCCGTTTACCGAAGGAACACTTTGTGTGCTACCAAACGTCACAACGTAACTGGGTGATTATAAAGGTGCTCTACAAGTGTCTTCGAAGGTACTTGTTGGGTTGGCGTATTTCGAGATTAGGATTTGTCACTCCGATTGTCGGAGAGGTATCTCTGGGCCCACTTGGTAATGCACATCACTATAAGCCTTGGAAGCATTGCAACTAATGAGTTAGTTGCGGGATGATGTATTACAAAACGAGTAAAGAGACTTGTCGGTAACGAGATTGAACTAGGTATTGAGATACCGACGATCGAATCTCGGGCAAGTAACATACCAATGACAAAGGGAACAACATATGTTGTTATGCGGTTTGACCGATAAAGATCTTTGTAGAATATGTGAGATCCAATATGAGCATCCAGGTTCCGCTATTGGTTATTGACCGGAGACGTGTCTCGGTCATGTATACATAGTTCTCGAACCCGTAGGGTCCGCACGCTTAAAGTTTCGATGATAGTTATATTATGAGTTTATGAGTTTTGATGTACCGAAGGAGTTCAGAGTCCCGGATGAGATCGGGGACATGACGAGGAGTCTCGAAATGGTCGATACATAAAGATCAATATATTGGACAAATATATTCGGACATCGGAAAGGTTCCGAGTGATTCGGGTATTTATCGGAGTACCGGAGAGTTATGGGAATTCACCGGGGAGTATATGGGCCTTATTGGGCCATACGGGAATAGAGGAGAGAGGCCAAAAGGAAGGAGGCACGCCCCCCCCCCTCTAGTCCGAATTGGACAAGGGGTGCAACCCCCTTTTCCTTCTTCCTCTCCTCCTCTTTCCTTCTCTCCTACTCTAACAAGGAAAGGAGGAGTCCTACTCCCGATGGGAGTAGGACTCCCCCCTTGGTGCGCCGTCCTCCTAGGCCGTCCGCCTCCCCCCTTGCTCCTTTATATACGGGGGCAGGGGGCACCCCATATACACAACAATTGATCGTTTGATCTTTTAGCCATGTGCGGTGCCCCCCTCCATCATAGTCCACCTCGATAATACTGTAGCGGTGCTTAGGCGAAGCCCTGCGTTGGTAGAACATCAACATTGTCACCACGCCGTCGTGCTGATGAAACTCTCCCTCAACACTCGGCTGGATCGGAGTTCGAGGGATGTCATCGAGCTGAACGTGTGTTGAACTCGGAGGTGCCGTACGTTCGGTACTTGATCGGTTGGATCGTGAAGACGTACGACTACATCAACCGCGTTGTGCTAACGCTTCCGCTTTCGGTCTCCGAGGTTACGTGGACAACACTCTCCCCTCTCGTTGCTATGCATCACCATGATCTTGCGTGTGCGTAGGAATTTTTTTGAAATTACTACGTTCCCCAACAGAATAAGTGGACGGGAGCCACCTTGGGCCCACGAGGCAGGGGGCGCGCCCTCCACCCTCGTGGCCAGGTGCTTGCTCCCCCTGATGTGTTCTTAGTGCCAGAAATTCTCAAATATTCTAGAAAAAATTATATTTCATTTTCGGAGCATTTGGAGAACTTTTATTTTTTGGGGTATTTTTATATTGCACGGATAATTCAGAAAACAGACAAAAATACTATTTTTACTTTATTTCAACTAAATAATAGAAAGTAAAGAGAGGGTATGGAAGGCTGTGCCTTCTAGTTTCATCCATCTCATGCTCTTCAAGAGGAATCCACTAACAAGGTTGATCAAGTCTTGTTAACAAACTCATTCCGAATAACATGGAACCGGAGAAATTTCGAATAACACTACGTTACCTCAACGGGGATATGCACATCCCCAATAATAGGAATATCATATCTCTTTTTGACAATAGGAAGAGGAAATTCAAAACCTCCAAAAATAATCGATGGAATTTTTCAAATAGAGTTGATACTATGAACTTGAGGTTGTTTCCTTGGAAAGTGTACCGTATGCTCATTTCCATTAAAATGAAAAGTGACATTGCCTTTGTTGCAATCAATAATAGCCCCTGCAGTATTCAAAAAGGATCTTCCAAGAATAATACACATACTATCGTCCTCGGGAATATCAAGAATAACAAAGTCCGTTAAAATAGTAACGTTTGCAACCACAACAGGCACATCCTCACAAATACCGACAGGTATAGCAGTTGATTTCTCAGCCATTTGCAAAGATATTTCAGTAGGTGTCAACTTATTCAAATCAAGTCTACGATATAAAGAGAGAGGCATAACACTAACACCGGCTCCAAGATCACATAAAGCAGTTTTAACATAATTTCTTTTAATGGAGCATGGTATAGTGGGTACTCCTGGATCTCCAAGTTTCTTTGGTATTCCACCCTTAAAAGTGTAATTAGCAAGCATGGTGGAAATTTCAGCTTCCGGTATCTTTCTTTTATTAGTAACAATATCTTTCATATACTTAGCATAAGGATTCATTTTGAGCATATCAGTTAATCGCATACGCAAAAAGATAGGTCTAATCATTTCAGCAAAGTGCTCAAAATCCTCATCATCCTTTTTCTTGGATGGTTTGGGAGGAAAAGGCATGGGTTTCTGGACCCATGGCTCCCTTTCTTTACCGTCTTTCCTAGCAACAAAGTCTCTCTTATCATAACGTTGATTCTTTGATTGTGGGTTATCAAGATCAACAACAGGTTCAATTTCTACATCATTATCATTACTAGGTTGAGCATCATCATGAACATCATTATCAACATTATCATTAGGTTCATGTTCATTACCAGATTGTGTTTCAGCATCAGAGATAGAAATATCATTTGGATTCTTAGGTGGTTCAGCAATAGGTTCACTAGAAGCATGCAAAGTCCTATCATTTTTCTTTTTATTCTTTTTAGAAGGACTAGGTGCATCAATATTATTTCTCTGAGAATCTTGTTCAATTCTCTTAGGGTGGCCTTCAGGATACAAAGGTTCCTGAGTCATTTTACCAGTTCTAGTAGCCACTCTAACAGCATAGTCATTTTTTTACTATTCAATTCATTGAGAAAATCATTTTGAGCTTTAAGTACTTGTTCTACTTGAGTGGTAACCATAGAAGCATGTTTACTAATGAGTTTAAGTTCACCTTTAGCATTAGCCATGTAATTACTCAAGTGTTCAAGCATATAAGAATTACGTTTTAATTCTCTACCAAAATAAGCATTGAAGTTTTCTTGTTTAACAATAAAATTGTCAAACTCATCTAAGCGCTGTCTAGCAGACTTATAGTGAGGAATATCACCTTCATCAAATCTATAGAGAGAATTTACCTTTACTACCGGTGTCGGGTTATCAAGACCATGAGTTTCTTCAATAGGTGATGAATTGAGATCATATATTTCTTCAACGGGCGGTAAATTAAGACCATGTATTTCTTCAATAGGAGGTAAATTCTTAACGTCTTCAGTTTTATACCTTTTTCTTTCATAGATTACTTTGCCTCTTGCATATCTTCAGGACTGAGAAATAGAACACCCCTTTTCTTCGGAGTTGGTTTAGGAATAGGCTCAGGAGTTGGCTCAGGAAGTGTCCAATTATTTTCATTTGTCAACATATTATTCAATAGAATTTCAGCTTCACCCGGTGTTCTTTCCCTGAAAACAGAACCAGCACAACTATCCAGGTAATCTCTAGAAGCATCGGTTAGTCCATTATAAAAGATATCAAGTATTTCGTTTTTCTTGAGAGGATGATCAGGCAAAGCATTAAGTAATTGGAGAAGCCTCCCCCAAGCTTGCGGGAGACTCTCTTCTTCAATTTTCACAAAATTATATATATCCCTTAAGGCAGCTTGTTTCTTATGAGTAGGGAAATATTTAGCAGAGAAGTAATAAATCATATCCTGGGGACTATGCACACAACCAGGATCAAGAGAATTAAACCATATCTTAGCATCACCCTTTAATGAGAATGGAAATATTTTAAGGATATAAAAGTAGCGAGTTCTCTCATCATTAGTGAACAGAGTGGCTATATCATTTAATTTAGTAAGGTGTGCCACAACAGTTTCAGATTCATAGCCATAGAAAGAATCAGATTCAACCAATGTAATTATATCAAGATCAATGGAGAATTCCTAATCCTTATCAGTAACAAAGATAGGTGAAGTAGCATAAGCAGGATCATATTTCATTCTAGCATTCAGAGTTTTTTGTTTAAGCTTAGGTAATAATTTCTTAAGATCACTTCTATCATTGCATGCAAGAAAGTCTCTTTTAGTTTCTTCATCCATAACATAGCCCTCAGGCACAACAAGTAATTCATATTTATTGGGAGAGCCTTCATCATCACTATCATCAAAATTATCAGTTTCAATAATTTCATTCTCTCTAGCCCTAGCGAGTTGTTCATCAAGAAATTCACCAAGTGGCACAGTAGTATTAAGCATAGAAGTAGTTTCATCATAAGTATCATGCATAACAGAAGTGGCATCATCAATAACATGCAACATATCAGAATTAATAGCAGAAGCAGGTTTAGGTGTCGCAAGCTTACTCAAAACATAAGGTGAATCAAGTGCAGAGCTAGATGGCAGTTCCTTACCTCCCCTCGTAGTTGAGGGATAAATTTTTGTTTTCTCGTCTTTCAAGTTCTTCATAGTGATCAGCAGATATAAATCCCAAGTGACTCAAAGAATAGAGCTATGCTCCCCGGCAATGGCGCCAGAAAATAGTCTTGATAACCCACAAGTATAGGGGATCGCAACAGTTTTCAAGGGTAGAGTATTCAACCCAAATTTATTGATTCGACACAAGGGAAGCCAAAGAATATTCTCAAGTATTAGCAGTTGAGTTGTCAATTCAACCACACCTGGATAACTTAGTATCTGCAACAAAGTATTTAGTAGCAAAGTAATATGGAAGTAACGGTAACGATAGCAAAAGTAATATTTTTGGGTTTTGTAGTGGTTGTAACAGTAGCAATGGAGAAGTAAATAAGCGAAGAACAATATGTGAAAAGCTCATAGGCATTGGATCGGTGATGGAGAATTATGCCGGATGCGGTTCATCATGTAATAGTCATAACATAGGGTGTTGGGGATATAACTACTAGTGTAACCCGCCCACGAGGGGTCGGGTTACGCTATATCGATTCATCATATGAAGCCCAATATCAAGCTTGAAGATGGCGGTTCAGTTAAGGGCCCCAAGCCCAAAGGCGACTTAAGGCCCGTAGTGATAAACCACTATAATAGCATGACTTGCATTGTAAGGCAAGATTAACTAGTCACCGAGCCGGACACTGTTTATGAGCCGGCCGGGACTCTGTAGGTCGCGGGGCGTCAAGCCGTGTATATAAGGGGACGACCCGCCGACGGCTTAAGGAAAGTAACATCAAATCGAGAGCCAAGCATATCGGATTTGCTCCCTCGTCATCAAAACCCTAGCAATTCCACCTCAACTGGATTAGGCTTTTACCTTCACTGCAAGGGGCCGAACCAGTATAACCCTCGTGTCCTTTATCCAGCTTTAACCCCTTTAAGCTTCCTAGTTGCGATGGCTCCACGTCTAAGTCCTTTCACGAGGACATCTGTCGTGACAATTCCACGACAGTTGGCGCCCACCGTGGGGCCAGTGCACGGTGGATTTGAGTTCTTGAAGGGCATCTTTGAAGGGCTCAAGGGATATGCTGTGGGCCAGATGACCAAGAGTCGTCGCGGCAAGCTCTACATCGACGATGCCGGCTGGGGCCCCGATGCCGGCTCAATTGAGCATGGGTATCGGGTCCCCTTCGGCGGAATCCACGTCTTCATCGGCCGGATTGGCGAGCCGGGCCTTGAGCCGGACATATGCACCGACATCATCGAGATGGCTCAGCGTGCGAGACCCGCCCGAGCTCAGCCCGCCATGAAACGTGCCTTCGTGGGTTGCATCCACGAAGGGAATTTTCTGAAGGATCTGTGGATGGCGGTGATACGGCCATCTACTCTGATGGTGAGTCATCCACTGGTGAGACAAATTCGTTATACCAATTACAAGATGGTGGGCTTGGGGGCTGTTTCGATGGCAGCAGTATTCTGGACCCCTTTGAGCCGCCGAGCAGAGTAGGGATCTTCATGGCTGGCACTCAACCCGGTCAAAACTCCACGGCTGCGGCAGCAATAACTTCCGAGTCAGGAGCGGCCGGGGAAGGAGGCCCTGTGTGCCCGTCGGCTCAGGTGCTGATTGATCTCATGGACAGATTGACGGCCTTGTTAACCGCCATGGTTATTCCGGTGGATCATCCTGAGCATGGTGCAGAGGTAGCATGGGTATGTGAGGAGGTAGCCCGAGCCAAAGAAGCCCTAGCAGGTGAGGACACCAGATTGGCCGCAGAACGGGCAGCTTTGGATGCACGAGCTCAGTAGATCCAGTCAGAGGCTTTCCAGCTTACGATGAATCTGAACGCGTCTAATGAGGTGATGAGGAGGAGGCACCAGAAGGCTCAATCCCGTCTGCCTCCGGTTTATGATCCTCGGAATCTCTTCTGCACACCCGGGGCCAGCTGTAGTAACCCGCCGGAGGCAAACCGGTTTATAACACCCAGAGCAGGGGCGCTGGTTCAGCCCCGAGTGATGGAACCTCCTCACACAAATACTGCCCCGCCTCGCTACATACCAACACCACCGGGTCATTTATCCAACCCTTTGGAAAACCTGATTGTTGCGTCGGCGCGTTTGGCGGCTCTCCCGGTGGATGGCGACTCTCCAACAGCAGATGAGACGCGAAGGGTTAGAGAACTTCTTCAGACGGCTCTAGCGCAGCAGGAGGCTTATTCTTATAGTCGAGACAGGATTCATTCGACTCCTCGCCCAAGCCGGAGCCCGAGTTACAGGAGACATATGGATTCAGCGGCCGTGTCAAGCAACGCCCAGCGCCGTAACCAGCCAGGTGGGCATAATCCGGTACAGGACAGGATATGTCAAGAGGCTAAGCGGGCGGCTCAGCAGGCGGCTCATCAAACCTTCCCGAATTATCCAACGTTTTCTATTGAGGCAGGTGTGGCCACAAGAACCGGCGGTGTTCCTTGTCTGATACCGGCTCTGGGTAATGAGTGTTTGCCCAAGGATTTCAAGGGACCTTGAAAGGTGCCGAATTACACAGGCGATTTACAGCCTAGCACTACAAAAAAAAGACACATCCGTGACATTTTGCGCCGAACAAAAAAAAATTCTGTCATACATATGACACTTCTATGACGATAATTGTGACAAAACCCGGTATCATCATAGATGTGGTGGGCTCCTACTTCTATGACAAAAAATCATGACAGAAAATGGGCTTTTCGTCCTGGGCGGTCCGGAGACGCAGCTGCATGACATTCTTTGGGCCGTCCATGACGGAAAAACCGTGGTAGAAGCGAGGGCGAGGAAAATTTCGGGGAGTTCCCGGTTACGGTGGGAGGTCGGGGGCCGAGCGATGCATGTTTCTCTCGTACACGTAGTCACGTATGTGCGAGGCGTTGGCTCTAACTGAACCCGAGCGATTGCACTGCAGGCTACGCGTTATTGAACCCGAGCGATCGATCGATGGCTGTTAACTGAACCTGATCGAGCGATTCCTTCGATACTGCTGCTAACTGAAGCCGATCGACGGGATGAACAGTGAGCGTTGTGGGGGGGGGGGGGTTTGGATGAACAGTGAGCGGTGGCGTTGCCTCTGGATGAACAGGACCCCATGGTGTGGTGGAGGGCTGGATGAACAGTAGACGGTGGAGGGGTGCCCGTGGAGGGGTGGATGAACAGGACCCTGTGGTGTGGAGGGCTGGATGAACAGTAGACAATGGAGGGGTGCCCGTGGAGGGGTGGTTGAACAGGACCCGGTGGTGTGGAGGGCTGCATGAACAGTAGACGGTGGAGGGGTGGTTGAACAGTAGCCGGTGGAGTAGCGCGCGGTGGAGGCTGGATGAACAGGAGCCCGTGGAGGCTGGATGAACAGGAGCCCGTGGAGGCTGGAGGAGGTCGACGGTGGAGATGAACAGTATCCCGTGGAGTCCCGTTTTGCGGTACGCCACACCCCTCCCGATGAACGGGACCCCCGTTTCGACCGTAGCGCTCCAACACAAGTCCGTTTCCTCCGTTTTGCGGTACGCCACACCCCTCCCGATCAACAAGACCCCCGTTTCGACCGTAGGAGGCCCGTTTCCTCCGTTCTGCGGTACGCCACACCCCTCCCGATGAACAGGATCCCGTTTCGACCGTAGGAGGTCCGTTTCCTCCGTTGTGCGGTACGCCAGGCCTCGTTTCCATCGCCTGTTCTGTCCAAGCCCTCCCGATGAACACGACCACGCATTTCGTTCCGACCCAGCCGGTTGGCTCCCACGCGTTCCATTGCCTCCCGATGAACACGAGCATTCCGTTGCCTCCTCATGAACACGACGCATTTCGTTGCCTCCCCATGAACACGACGCATTTCGTTGCCTCCCCATGAACACGACGACGACGCTGTTTCTCCGTTCCAACCCAGCCATGTACAGGAGCCCTGGTCGTACGTATGCGCGAGTAGGCGTTCGAGACCCCGCTCGTATGTACACATACGTGGCCGTATTTTCTTTCTTGCACCCCGGATTGTTGTACGTACGTGTACATGCTACGTGCGCGCCTCTAGTACGACACGTGCGCGCCTCTACATCGACCAGTATATATGTACGTACACGTTCGCGACCAGAATGACAACGCTACGTACGCTTCGACCAGGTGGGTCCCGACTGTCAGGCACTTCCTTGCGTGCGAAGATGTAGCTAGTGGGTCCCAGCAGTCGGGGGGGGGGGGGGGGCGAAATACGGTGGCCCGTCCGGTGGGTCCCCGCTGTCATGTGGAGGAATGATTATTTTGTACGTAATAAGGAGGCACTTCCTTGCTGCGGCCGTGGACCCAGCTGTCAGCCTCTCCACGTACAGTCCACGTCCGATGGAAGTCGTTCCTTGACCATGTTGACCACGCCACGCCGAGAGCACCAGGGCGGTGGATGACGGTGAGGCCTAGGAAGGGGACGACACGGAGGCAGGTAAGACTCGGCAGTTGTTTCCCACGCGGAGGGGAGTACGACTGTACGAGGGTTTACTGGTTCGTCTGCCATCGCCGGAGAATAACAGCCGGTGTGGGTGAGTAGAGGGGTGGCTAGGCCAGCGATGGGAATACGGTCGGGCGGTGAGGCCTCGCGGCAGCACAATCGACCGCGAGGAGGAGGGAGTAGGCAGTCCCGCCGGCGCTTGTTTGAGCGGCTGGAGCAGGAAGAGCAGAGATTGAAGAAGCACGATGGCCGTTGGATGGACATCCAACAGTCAGTGCTTGTGCGTCAACCTTTTTTTAGGAAAGCCTCAAATCTGTGGAAAACAGCATACAGCCCATCTGCCATTATTTCTAATAATTTACAGCCCATTTGCTAATTCTTAAGGTTTTTTTGGAGCCCATATTCTTTTTGTTAGCATTACAGCCCATATTGTGGCAACGGTTAAAAAATTATATGAAATTTTGCATATTTCGGTGCGGTCCGAACTATTTTTAATCCCGAAATTTCGACTCACATTCAAACTGATTTTCAAAATATATGTATATCAATATAAAATCCAACAAATTCTCCACGCATAAAAAATAATGTAATTTAAAATCCTGAAATGAAAAAAAAGATATTTAAAACTAATTGCCGGTTTGATGTGTTTCAAAAATGTACAACCCATTTCTCATTATTGATGGGCCATTTTCTCGGCCAGCCGAATGAAAGCTCTCCTCGTCTTGAAAGATTTGTAGCCCAACAGCCTGACAAAGCGACTTACTTGGCAAATCACAAAAAAACTGGGCTGTGGCTGTGGACCCAGCTGTCAGCCTCTCCACGTACAGTACTCTTCCGATGGAAGTCGTTCCTTGACCACGTTGACCACGCCGCGCGGAGAGCACCACGGTGGTGGAGGACGGCGAGGCCTAGGAAGGGGACGGCACGGCAATGGAAGCCCGCGCGGAGAGGACTACGAGGGTTCACTGGTTCGGCTGCGGTGTGAGGCTGCCGTCGCCGCAGGGCCTGGCCAGCGGTGGGAATAGTAGGGGGCGGTGAGGCGTCTACGGCAGCACAGCCGGCCACGGGAGCAAGAGCACGCGACACGACCGGCGCTGCTTTGGGCGGCTGGAGCAGGAAGACCAGAGGTTGAAGAAGCACTACGGTCATTGGATGGACATCGTACGGTCACTGGAGCTAGAATCGTTCATATTGACTAAGTTGACAAAGCCCTTCGTCCCCGTTAACTTAGTAGGCCCACAAGTCAGCCTCCCAGCAAGGTGGGTCCCAGCTAGTCGGGGGAGTATTCATTTTATTGTGTGTAATAAGGAGGCACTTCCGGTGGGTCCGAGCTGACAGCGGGGGGAACATTTTTTTCACGAAATACGGTGGCCTGTTCGGTGGGTCCCAGCAGTCAGGGGAAACGATTTTTTTCGCAAATTACTGGTGGCCCGTCCGGTGGATCCCCGTTGTCAGGTGGAGGAATAATTATTTTCCGCGTAATAAGGAGGCACTTCCTTGCGGCTGTCGTGGACCCAACTGTCAGCCTCTCCACGTACAGTACTCTTCCAATGGAAGTCGGTCGTTGACCACATTGACCACGCCGCGCCGAGAGCACGACGACGGTGGACGACGGCGAGGCCTAGGAAGGGGACGACGCAGAGCCGGGGAAGACGCGGCAGTGGATGCCCACGCGGAGAGGAGTACGAGCGTTCACTAGTTCGGCTGCGGTGTGAGGCTGTCGTCGCCGCAGAATAACAGGGGGAGTGGGTGAGTGGAGGGATGGCCTGGCCAGCGGTGGGGGTAGTATGGGGACGGTGAGGCCTCCGCGTCAGCACAGCCGGCCACGGGAGGCAAGAGCATGCGGCACGACCGGCACTGCTTTGGGCGGCTGGGGCAAGAAGACCAGAGGTTGAAGAAGCACTACGGCCGTTGGATGGACATCGTTGACCACGCCGCGCCGAGAGCACTAGCGCGATGGACGACGGCGAGGCCTACGAAGGGAACGACACGGAGCCGAGGAAGACATGGTAGTGGCTGCCCACACGGTGGAGAGTACGAGGGTTGACTGGTTCGGCTGCCGTCGCCGAAAAATAATAGGAGGTGTGGGTGAGTAGAGGGATAGACAGTCCAGGGATGCGAGTATGATGGGGCCGTGAGGCCTTCCCAGCAGCACTGCCGGCCACAGGAGGCGGGAGCAGGCGGTTCCGACGGCGCTGGTTTGGGCGACTGGGGCAGGAAGATCAGTGACTGAAGAAGCACGATTGCGGTTAGATTGACATCTAACGGTCTGACGCTGGTAGAGTCGATTGTTGACTAAGTTTCTTTTTTGAGAAACCTTGGGTACGCATGAACTTAGTAGGCCCACAAGTCAGCCTCCAAATCCGTGGCAGACAACATAAAGCCATTCGCTATATTTTATAATTTGCAGCCCATTTGCTAATTCGTAAGTAATTTATTACAGCCCATTTTCTGCCCAGGACCACGGTCAAAAATTTCAACCTTATTTTGCATATTTCGGTGGAGTCCGAACTGTTGTAACCCCGAAATGATAAACACTTTTTTAAGAACTTATTGATTTTCCAAAAAAATTGTTTTGTTTTTGTAAGCAAATAAGATGTGGGACAATTTAGTTGGTTTAAGGGAAAACCACTGATAAAAAAATCAGCGCTGGGTGGGAAAAAACAACAACAATAAGGATGTAAATATGAAAACGGAATTTTATGTGTTTTCAATATAATGATACGTGTATATGAACTAGTAAAACTATAGGTAGAGATTAGAAAACGGATGTAGGACATGCGTTTCAAGAGGAAAATAGAACTGGGCTGTGTGTTTGATTCAGTAAAAAAACTACCTGCGGATGTTGTAAGACAAAATATAACTAACGCTGGCGGGCCAGAGGCCATTAGATACCTGTTGGATATTTGTGCCCCATTGTCGTCATGGGTTGGGCCTGTTAAAAACAAAACAACCCTGGGCAATCTACATCCCAGTTGAAACTTGCTTGACCTGAAAAAACAATATACGTGCTCATTAAACGAGAGAATTCTGCAAGTATAGACTGATAACTGGGATGCAGCACGGATATTGTTTTTTATCATGATAATAAGTGCATGCACTTGTTTCGACAAAATTGGAGAACTGGGAATTCGAACGGCGGGTGCTTTTGCTACCCATCAAATAAAAATCAGGTGCCTGAAAATTCGTTTCGAAACAAATGATTCAGCTTTATATCCACGTCGACCCTCGGCATGATGGTTGGAAGTAAATGCAAGTTCATACCAAAAGATCGTTAACAACAATACCAACTTGCGCACGACAAGGTAGTACAACTACCAATACCAAACTAAATATAATCTTTTTACTCCTGGCCCTAGTGTTCGTCTGCTAGAAAATCTTGCAGAGGACCAGCTCCCGCTCCTTCTCTTGCTCCAGGTCCCCGAGGTGGTACTGGTGCATCACCCAGTTGGTCCACTAATGGTCGAAGTTCTTGTTGGTGTGCAGCACCAGAACCTTTTTTGCTGCCCGTCTGCTGGCCGTTGACCATCACCGGCAAGGTATTGCCGGTCTTGTGCCACATCGCGTGCATGCCGCACTTCGACTGTATCTTGCGACGCGTCCACGCGCCCCTTTTGAATGCCCTGGAATTGCGCTGGAAGAAATGCTTCCTTAGGCCACTCAGTGTGATACCTGCAGTATTGTGGAATACAGGTTTTAGTGTACCTAGTTGGCATCTTCATAACATCTTTGGCATGTTGCATTCACTTGTTCCACTTTTTATTAACTGTCAAATTGTAATTGCTTCACTAGGTCTGCGTCTAAAAAGAAAAATAGAGCTATGAACAAAGGAATATGTTTGTGCAAGTAGATGGCCGATCGGTGTCTTACCTGGAAGTTTCTCAGGTTGGGTGTAACATATGCTGTGCTCTCTATCGATGGTTGGTATGAACAAATCGATGAGAGACTGAAATCTCGCGCTGTCAGCACTCACTTTGGCCTCAAGGTGCTCGATCAGCTCCTGATCCGTGGGATCGAACTTGACGCCAGCCGGCAGCACGGGCCAATCCTTCTTCGCCTTGCATCGGTAATTCCAGTTATATGGTACTCAATGTATGATCAATCGACTGTTTTAAGTGAATGATGAAAGATTTCGACAGATAAGTGGTACTCCAAATCTGAAGTCCAGAATACCTGAACACGCCGCCGGGATCTTGTGTCACCTCACGCATAGTGTGTTGTCACGTCAATTCAATGTGTGGACATGATGAATAATTTGACCGACGTATACTAGTACTGCTATTGTACTACTTACTAGTCGTATTTAGTGTCACAATTTATACATAGGTTTAACTAACAAGTACGCACTTGAAGCCTAACTGATATATATATATATATATATATATATATATATATATATATATATATATATATATATATATATATATATATATATATGGCTTCTGCACAGCATCTCCATCATCATTATCAGTACATCCTACGCAGGTGAGTTAGGATGCACTTGATCCCAGGAAGGTATCTATCCTTCAAACCAGAGGAGTGCTTCAATCTAACAACAGTACATAATATCCAACAAAAGAGGGTCGTGCTACAGCAGCAGAATACATGGCTCAGTCTAGATATCAGCACGAATCAAGTTGTGCATATTTGCTGTTGGCATGAACCACATCGCCGCATGTCGGGTTTGCAAAAGCCATCCATCGCATGGAAGCTTGATGCCTTTCAAACACTGAAGATTATCTGGAAACAAGCTGTGTCGACGAATCTCTGGATATGGTGATTCATGAAACCCATGGTATGATGTGTAAACACAGCCCCCCCTCGTGAATGGAAGTTGCATAGCACAGTAATCATCGCCGGTGATATGATCGATGATTGGTTGGATGATCGGATAATTGAGCCCGAGGAACAAGGAGTGGTTGCCGAGGCTGTAAACCCGCCTCCAGTTGAATACGCCTGGCCCAACAGAGCCGGGATCTTTCTCGAACACGAAGCATCCATAGCCATCAATGTCACGAATGCCCCACGCATTGTACTACATGTGGTTTGATGTAATGGTTTGGTCAATTTGGTATGTGCGAATGAGCATCAAATGACCGCCGTCAGCTGAACGAGCGATAAACCACCACCCATCGGCTGGTATGATTCCAGGTCCTGGAATCATGAAGGCCAGCGCATTTGCGTCTGCTGCAACAATTCAAATTGGAGACCAAAAGGACAAAAATAAACAATCATGTTCAGAGTATGTGTGGAATTAAGATTATTATAACAGTGACACATATCATAGACAGAGAATTGCAATGCCGTGGTCATAATCATACCACAAGTTAAAAAAAATAAGCTAATGGCTTTCATATTCTAGCAATATGTCATGGTTCAAACATCATGTAACAATGAGAGGAAAACAACTATGACAGCGCCTACTCATATTCTACCATAGCACTTACTACTACTGTTCTCATATCAACTCTAAGCAATAACATGCGTTGTTATAAAAATCTTGTAAATGAGAGTAACATATAGCAATCATGATGTTATGCTCATAATATGTATTCTAACAATCATTAGATGCCAATTGTTCTCATATCAACTCTAACAATAACATGTGTGGTCATAAAAATCTAGGAAATGAGAGGAACATATAGCAATGATGTGGTTATAGACATGCTATGCATTCTAAATTTGTAACAAATGAACAGGCAGTCATATTCATAAGGTAAAGCTGAGATGAGATAGAAAAATACAAAATGATAGATTCCACCAATATAGGTAGCCAATCTGTGCGTCGACCGCGTAAAGGATGCCATCATGCACTATAGCATCAAACAGAAATGTTTCCTCAACAGGATTGATGATGAGCCATAACCATGTATGGCGACCGGATTCCAGATAGACTAATCCCTTGTTGAATAAGGCAATGAGCTTGTAATCCATGTAGTCTTCTGATGGTGTGGGCACTTCGCATATTACAACTTTCTGCAAACAGAGGTCGAGCCAAAAGCTTGACGTGTCTCGTGCGTAGTAGGCAGGAGTGTCCGGCGGGCCGCGAGGCTCGATGGCGGCGGTATCCAACGATGGAAGGGTGATCTCTCGCTGGGTGTAGATATCCACGAGACGCCATGGACTACCGGTGTGGTGGATGAGGACGATCCAGTTGGCCTTCATGCCCGCCCAGTAGTGGCCGCACATGAAGGACAGGCAGACGGGTAGTGGTAGCATGTCGAGGGGCACCACAGCAACCTCCGTAGGATCATCAAGTCGGTGTCTGGGCCACCTGCGAGGATCGGGCATCAGCAAGCAGGGTGTCTTGAAAAGAGCCGGCCGGTTGCAGACGAGTAGACGGTATGAAGACACCGAGCATGCGGCCAGACGGACGGTGCTGAGTAGGTCCATACGACTACAGATCTGCTCCAAGAGAACATCGGGGAGGGAATTCCAATCGCGGCTCTGCGTGTAAGTCGGTTCTGCCATTGGGGTTTTCGGTGCCTGCGAGCCAGCGGGGAAGTGGATTCGGGCGGGCAAGCAAAGAAGCTTCTCCTCGTGTGGTCGAGCAGTGAGCGAGGGGATATGGTACGCGCGAGCTACCAAGGAAGATGGCGCAGGCGGGCAAGCAGTGAGCGGGGGTAAATGGTGTGCGGCCGGCGATGGGGAAGAGAGGAGGAAGAAGAAGAGAGGAAGAAGAAGAGAGGAGGAACAAGAGTGGAAGACGGGGAAGAAAGTGCATTCAATCTCAATTCTACTAGTACTACTACCAGGATATACCGTCCTTCGGAGTGTAAATAGTTACACCGATGACATGAGGGTCTACCACAACAGGGCCCATATGTTAGTTAATGGAGGACAGAGGTGCGTAGGCGTATTTGCGGAAGCATGCTCTACTGGCAAACATGATGGCAGTACTGGGTAAGGCTGATTTAGTAGCACCAACACGCTGGTTCAGCTTATTAATTATGTGTCCCATCTGCTGTAGCGTGTATTGCCACTTCACTGCGAAGACTAGTTGAATAGTTCTCTCTGACCGAGATGGGGAATAAATGGATTGCGAGGACTTCCTTTCTACAGTATCCCTATGCCTCTACGCTCACTTCACTCATTTTGCTCCGTACCTAGTCACTTGTTGAAACCTGTAGAAAGACAAATACTCCGTATTTGGGAACAGAGGGAGGCTTTTACTCCGTACTATTTGGGAAAAGAGGGAGTATCACCATATGGAGGGAATAGAGGAAGCTTGAACTATGAACATGTCAATGGGAGGGAGTAAGCCCCATGCATATGCATGCATGCATGCATGCAACATGCAACACTCACACGTACACATGGACGCACGCAACATTGTTTCCTCGACGATTTTCTTGAGGAAAGGTTGTATGTGATACAACCAGAAGGTTTTGTCAATCCTGAAAGATGCTAACAAGTATGCAAAGCTCCAGCAATCCTTCTAAGGACTGGAGTAAGCATCTCGGAATTGGAATGTACGCTTTGATGAGATGATCAAAGATTTTGGGTTTATACAAAGTTTATGAGAAACTTGTATTTCCAAAGAAGTGAGTGGGAGCACTATATGATTTTTGATAACTATATGTTGTGAACATATGGTTGATCAGAAATCATGTAGAATTTCTGGAAAGCATAGGGTTATTTGAAAAGTGTTTTTCAATGGAAAACCTGGATTAAGCTACTTGAACATTGAGCATCAAGATCTATAAGGATAGATCAAAATCGCTTAACAGTACTTTCAAACGAACACATACCATGACAAGATTTTGAAGGAGTTCAAAATAGATCGGCAAAGAAGGAGTTCTTGGCTATGTTATAAGGTATGAGTGTTGAGTAGGACTCAAGACTTGACCACGGCAGAATAGAGAGAAAGGACGAAGGTCGTTCCCTATGCTTTAGTCGTAGGCTCTAGAGTATGCTATGTTGTGTACCGCACCTGAAGTGTGCCAAGCCATGAGTCAGTCAAGGGGTACAAGTGTGATATAGGAATGGATCACAAGACAACGGTCAAGATTATCCTCAGAAATTAGTGGACTAAGGAATTTTCTCGATTATGGAGGTGGTAAAAGAGTTCGTCGTAAAGGGTTACGCCGATGCAATCTTTGACACTAATCTGGATGATTCTGAGTAATAAACCGGATTCGTATAGTAGAACAGCTATTTGGAATATCTCCAATTAGAGCATGGTAGCTGCATCTATAAGATGACATAAAGATTTGTAAAGCACACACGGATCTGAAAGGTTCAGACCCGTTGACTATAAATATCTCACAAGCATAACATGATCAAACCCAGAACTCTTTGGGTGTTAGTCACATGGGATGTGACCTTGAGTGTTGTTCACATAGCGATGAGAACTGGATTATTGACTCTAGTGCAAGTGGGAGACTGTTGGAAATATTCCCTAGAGGCAATAATAAATTAGTTATTATTATATTTCCTTGTTCATGATGATCGTTTATTATCCATGCTAGAATTGTATTGATGGGAAACTCAGATACATGTGTGGATACATAGACAACACCATGTCCCTAGTAAGCCTCTAGTTGACTAGCTCGTTGATCAATAGATGGTTACGGTTTCCTGACCATGGACATTGGATGTCATTGATAACGGGATCACATCATTAGGAGAATGATGTGATGGACAAGACCCAATCCTAAGCCTAGCACAAGATCATTAGTTTGTATGCTAAAGCTTTTCTAATGTCAAGTATCATTTCCTTAGACCATGAGATTGTGCAACTCCCGGATACCATAGGAATGCTTTGGGTGTACCAAACGTCACAACGTAACTAGGTGGCTATAAAGGTACACTACAGGTATCTCCGAAAGTGTCTGTTGGGTTGGCACGAATCGAGGCTGGGATTTGTCACTCCGTGTGACGGAGAGGTATCTCTGGGCCCACTCGGTAGGACATCATCATATGCGCAATGTGACCAAGGAGTTGATCACGGGATGATGTGTTATGGAACAAGTAAAGAGACTTGCCGGTAACAAGATTGAACAAGGTATCGAGATACCGACGATCGAATCTCGGGTAAGTACAATACCGCTGGACAAAGGGAATTGAATACGGGATTGATTGAATCCTCGACATCGTGGTTCATCTTATGAGATCATCGTGGAGCATGTGGGAGCCAACATGGGTATCCAGATCCCGCTGTTGGTTATTGACCGGAGAGTTGTCTCGGTCATGTCTACATGTCTCCCGGACCCTTAGGGTCTAGACACTTAAGGTTCGATGACGCTAGGGTTATAAGGGAAAGTATGTACGCGGTTACCGAATGTTGTTTGGAGTCCCGGATGAGATCCCGGACGTCGCGAGGAGTTCCGGAATGGTCCGGAGGTAAAGATTTATATATAGGAAGTATGGTTTTGGCCACGGGAAGTGTTCTGGGCATCACCGGTAGTGTACCGGGACCACCGGAGGGGTCCGGGGGTCCACCGGGAGGGGCCACCAGCCACGGAGGCCTGCGTGGGCCATGAGTGGAAAGGGACCAGCCCCTATGTGGGCTGGGGCGCCTCCCACCAAGGCCCAAGGCGCCCTCAAGAGGAGAGGGGGCAAACCCTAGGCGCAGATGGGCCCTAAGGCCCACCCTAGGTGCGCCCCCCTCTCTCTCCCCTTGGCCGCCTCCCAGATGGGATCTGGGGGCTACCGCCGCCCCTAGGGAGGGAACCCTAGGTGGGGGCACAGCCCCTCCCCTCCCCCTATATATAGTTGAGGTCTAGGGGTTGCCCAACAGATGATTCGATCTCCCTCTTGGCGCAGTCCTACCTCTCTCCCTCCTCGTCTCACGTAGTGCTTGGCGAAGCCCTGCTGGAGTCCCACGCTCCTCCACCACCACCACGCCGTCGTGCTGCTGCTGGACGGAGTCTTCCCCAACCTCTCCCTCTCTCCTTGCTGGATCAAGGCATGGGAGACATCACCGGGCTGCATGTGTGTTGAACGCGGAGGTGTCGTCCGTTCGGCACTAGGATCATCGGTGATTTGGATCACGACGAGTACGACTCCATCAACCCCCTTCACTTGAACGCTTCCGCTTAGCGATCTACAAGGGTACGTAGATGCACTCTCCTTCCCTTGTTGCTAGATTACTCCATAGATTGATCTTGGTGTTGCGTAGAAAATTTTGAATTTCTGCTACGTTCCCCTACAGTGGCATCAGAGCTAGGTCTATGCCTAGTTTCTATGCACGAGTAGAACACAAAGTAGTTGTGGGCGTCGATTTTGTCAATTTACTTGCCGTTACTAGTCTTATCTTGATTCGGCGGCATTGTGGGATGAAGCGGCCCGGACCAACCTTACACGTACGCTTACGTGAGACCAGTTCCACCGACTGACATGCACTAGTTGCATAAGGTGGCTGGCGGGTGTCTGTCTCTCCCACTTTAGTTGGATCGGATTCGATGAAAAGGGTCCTTATGAAGGGTAAATAGAAATTGGCATATCACGTTGTGGTTTTGCGTAGGTAAGAAACGTTCTTGCTAGAAACCCATAGCAGCCACGTAAAAACATGCAACAACAATTAGAGGACGTCTAACTTGTTTTTGCAGGGTATGCTATGTGATGTGATGTGGCCAAAAAGAATGTGATGAATGATATGTGATGTATGAGATTGATCATGTTCTTGTAATAGGAATCACGACTTGCATGTCGATGAATATGACAACCGGCAGGAGCCATAGGAGTTGTCTTAATTTATTTATGACCTGCGTGTCAACATAAACGTCATGTAATTACTTTACTTTATTGCTAACCGTTAGCTGTAGTAGTAGAAGTAATAGTTGGCGAGACAACTTCATGAAGACACGATGATGGAGATCATGATGATGGAGATCATGATTTCATGCCGGTGACGATGATGATCATGGAGCCCCGAAGATGGAGATCAAAAGGAGCAAAATGATATTGGCCATATCATGTCACTATTTGATTGCATGTGATGTTTATCATGTTTTTACATCTTATTTGCTTAGAACGATGGTAGCTTAAATAAGATGATCCCTCACTAAAATTTCAAGAAAAGTGTTCTCCCTAGCTGTGCACCGTTGCGAAGGTTCATCGTTTCGAAGCACCACATGATGATCGGGTGTGATAGATTCTTACGTTCGAATACAACGGGTGTTGACGAGCCTAGCATGTACAGACATGGCCTCGGAACACATGCGAAACACTTAGGTTAACTTGACGAGCCTAGCATGTACAAACATGGCCTCGGAACACGGAGGACCGAAAGGTCGAACATGAGTCGTATAGAAGATGCGATGAACATGAGATGTTCACCGATGATGACTAGTCTGTCTCACGTGATGATCGGACACGGCCTAGTTGATTCGGATCATGTATCACTTAGATGACTAGAGGGATGTCTATCTTAGTGGGAGTTCATTAAATAATCAGATGAACTCAATTATCATGAGCATAGTCAAAAGGACTTTGCAATTTGTGTCATAGCTTACGCTTTAGTTCTACTGTTTAAGATACGTCCTAGAGAAAATTTAGTTGAAAGTTGATAGTGGTAATTATGCGGACTGGGTCCGTATACTGAGGATTGTCCTCATTGCTGCGTAGAAGGATTATGTCCTTAATGCACCGCTCAGTGAGCTGAACCTCGAACGTCGGTTATGGATGTTGCGAACATCTGACATACGCGTTTTGATGACTACATGATAGTTCAGTGCGTAATGCTAAATGGTTTAGAATTGAGGCACCAAAGACATTTTTGAAAGATCGCAGAACATATGAGATGTTCCAAGGACTGAAATTGGGATTTCAGGCTAGTGCCCACGTCAAGAGGTATGAGACCTCTAACAAGTTTCCTAAGCCTGCAAACTAAGGAGAAAAGCTCAATCATTAAGCATGTGCTCAGATTGTATGAGTACTGCAATTGCTTGAATCGAGTGGGAGTTAATCTTCCAGATAAGATAGTGATGGTTCTCCAAAGTCACCGTCACCAAGCTACTAGAGCTTCGTGATGAACTATAACATATCAGGGATAGATATGATCCTTGAGCTATTCGCGACACCGCGAAAGTAGAAATCAAAAGGGAGCATCAATTGTTCATGGTTAGTAAAAGCACTAGTTTCAAGAAGGGCAATGGCAAGAAAGGGATACTTCATGAAACAACAAATCAGTTGCTGCTCTAGTGAAGAAACCCAAAGTTGAACCCAAGCTTGAGACTAAGTGCTTCTGTAATAAGGGGAATAGTCACTGAAGCAGAACCACCCTAGATACTAGGTAGATGAGAAGGCAGGCAAGGTCAACAGGAGTATATTGGATATACATTACATTAATGTGTACTTTACTGGTACTCCTAGTAGCACCAGGGTATTAGATACTGGTTCGGTTGCTAAGTGTTAGTAACTCAAAATAAAAGGCTACGGAATAAACGGAGACTAGCTAAAGGTGAGATGACGATATGTGTTGGAAGTGTTTCCAAGGTTGATGTAATCAAATATCGTACGCTCCCTCTACCATCGAGATTGGTATTAAAACCTAAATAATTGTTATTTGGTGTTTGTGTTGGGCATAGACATGATTGGATTATGTTTATCGCAATACAGTTATTCATTTAAGGAGAATAATGGTTACTCTGTTTATTTGAATAATACCATCCCGATCGTAGTGATACACATGTTCATGCCAAAAGATATAAGATAGTAATGATAGCACCACATACTTGTGGCACTGCAATTTGAGTCATATTGGTATATATGCATGAAGAAACTCCATACAGATGGATCGTTTGGGCTCACTTGATTTTGAATCACTTGAGACATGCAAATCATGCCACATGAGCAAGATGACTGGAAGGCCTCGTTTTCAGTAAGATGGAACAAGAAAGCAACTTGTTGGAAGTAATACATCTTGATGTGTGCAGTCCAATGAGTGCTGAGGCATGTAGTGGATATCGTTATGTTCTTACTTCTCAGATGATTTGAGTAGATGTTGAGTATATTTACTTGATGAAACACGAGTCTGAATTATTGAAAGGTTCAAGTAATTTCAGAGTGAAGTTGAAGGTCGTCGTGACAAGAGGATAAAATGTCTGTGATATGATCATAGAGATTTATATCTAAGTTACGAGTTTGGCACACACAATTAAGACATTGTGGAAATTGTTTCACGACTAATACCGCCGGGAACACCATAGTGTGATGGTGTGTCCAAACATCATAACTGCACCCTATTGGATATGGTGCATACCATAATGTCTCTTATCGAATTACCACTATCGTCTATGGGTTAGGCATTAGAGACAACCGCATTCACTTTAAATAGGGAACCACACAAATCCGTTGAGACGACACCGTATGAACTATGGTTTAGAGAAACCTAAGCTGTTGTTTCTTAAAAGTTTGGGGCTACGACGCTTATGTGAAAAAGTTTCAGGCTGATAAGCTCGAACCCAAAGCGGATAAATGCATCTTCATAGGACACCCAAAACAGTTGGGTGTACCTCCTGTCTCAGATCCGAAAGCAATAGGGATTGTTTCTGAAATCGGTCCTTTCTCAAGGAAAAGTTTCTCTCGAAAGAATTGAGCGGGAGGATGGTGGAGACTTGATGAGGTTATTGAACCGTCACTTCAACTAGTGTGTAGCAGGGCACAGGAAGTTGTTCCTGTGGCACCTACACCAATTGAAGAGGAAGCTTATGATAGTGATCATGAAACTTCGGATCAATTCACTACCAAACCACGTAGGACGACAATAATGCATGCTATTTCAAAGTGGCACGTAATCCTGTCCTGGAAGTCATGTTGCTAGACAACAATGAACCTACGAGCTATGGAGAAGCGATGGTGGGCCTGGATTCCGAAAAAAATGGCTCGAGGCCATAAAATCCGAGAGAGGGTCCATGTATGAAAACAAAGTGTAGACTTTGGAAGAACTACTTGATGGTCGTAAGGCTGTTAGGTACATATGGATTTTAAAAGGGAAGACGGACAATGATGGTAAGTGTCACCATTGAGAAAGCTCGACTTTTCGTTAAGATGTTTCCCGACAAGTTCAAGGAGTTGACTACGATGAGACTTTCTCACTCGTAGCGATGCTAAAAGTCTGTTGGAATTATGTTAGCAGTTACTGCATTATTTATGGAGGACAGAGGTGCGTAGGCGTATTTGCGGAAGCGTGCTCTACTGGCAAACATGATGGCAGTACTGGGTAAGGCTGATTTAGTAGCACCAACACGCTGGTTCAGCTTATTAATTATGTGTCCCATCTGCTGCAGCGTGTATTGCCACTTCACTGTGAAGACTAGTTGAATAGTTCTCTCTGACCGAGATGGGGAATAAATGGATCGCGAGGACTTCCTTTCTACAATATCCCTATGCCTCTACGCTCACTTCACTCATTTTGCTCCGTACCTAGTCACTTGTTGAAATCTGTAGAAAGACAAATACTCCGTATTTGGGAACAGAGGGAGGCTTTTACTCCGTACTATTTGGGAAAAGAGGGAGTATCACCATATGGAGGGAACAGAGGAAGCTTGAACTATGAACATGTCAATGGGAGGGAGTAAGCCCCATGCATATGCACGAATGCATGCATGCAACATGCAACACTCACACGTACACATGGACGCACGCAACATTGTTTCCTCGACGATTTTCTTGAGGAAAGGTTGTATGTGATACAACCAGAAGGTTTTGTCAATCCTGAAAGATGCTAACAAGTATGCAAAGCTCCAGCAATCCTACTAAGGACTGGAGTAAGCATCTCGGAATTGGAATGTACGCTTTGATGAGATGATCAAAGATTTTGGGTTTATACAAAGTTTATGAGAAACTTGTATTTCCAAAGAAGTGAGTGGGAGCACTATATGATTTGTGATAAGTATATGTTGTGAACACATGGTTGATCAGAAATGATGTAGAATTTCTGGAAAGCATAGGGTTATTTGAAAAGTGTTTTTCAATGGAAAACCTGGATTAAGCTACTTGAACATTGAGCATCAAGATCTATAAGGATAGATCAAAATCGCTTAACAGTACTTTCAAACGAACACATACCATGACAAGATTTTGAAGGAGTTCAAAATAGATCGGCAAAGAAGGAGTTCTTGGCTATGTTATAAGGTATGAGTGTTGAGTAGGACTCAAGACTTGACCACGGCAGAATAGAGAGAAGGACGAAGGTCGTCCCCTATGCTTTAGTCGTAGGCTCTAAAGTATGCTATGTTGTGTACCGCACCTGCAGTGTGCCAAGCCATGAGTCAGTCAAGGGGTATAAGTGTGATCTAGGAATGGATCACAGGACAACGGTCAAGATTATCCTTAGAAACTAGTGGACTAAGGAATTTTCTCGATTATGGAGGTGGTAAAAGAGTTTGTCGTAAAGGGTTACGCCGATGCAATCTTTGACACTAATCTGGATGATTCTGAGTAATAAACCGGATTCGTATAATAGAACAGTTATTTGGAATATCTCCAATAAGAGCGTGGTAGCTGCATCTACAAGATGACATAAAGATTTGTAAAGCACACACGGATCTGAAAGGTTCAGACCCGTTGACTATAACATCTCTCACAAGCATAACATGATCAAACCCAGAACTCTTTGGGTGTTAGTCACATGGGATGTGACCTTGAGTGTTGTTCACATAGCGATGAGAACTGGATTATTGACTCTAGTGCAAGTGGGAGACTGTTGGAAATATGCCCTAGAGGCAATAATAAATTAGTTATTATTATATTTCCTTGTTCATGATAATCGTTTATTATCCATGCTAGAATTGTATTGATGGGAAACTCAGATACATGTGTGGATACATAGACAACACCATGTCCCTAGTAAGCCTCTAGTTGACTAGCTCGTTGATCAATAGATGGTTACGGTTTCCTGACCATGGACATTGGATGTCATTGATAACGGGATCACATCATTAGGAGAATGATGTGATGGACAAGACCCAATCCTAAGCCTAGCACAAGATCATTAGTTTGTATGCTAAAGCTTTTCTAATGTCAAGTATCATTTCCTTAGACCATGAGATTGTGCAACTCCCGGATACCATAGGAATGCTTTGGGTGTACCAAACTTCACAACGTAACTAGGTGGCTATAAAGGTACACTACAGGTATCTCCGAAAGTGTCTATTGGGTTGGCACGAATCGAGACTGGGATTTGTCACTCTGTGTGACGGAGAGGTATCTCTGGGCCCACTCGGTAGGACATCATCATATGTGCAATGTGACCAAGGAGTTGATCACGGGATGATGTGTTACGGAACGAGTAAAGAGACTTGCCGGTAACGAGATTGAACAAGGTATTGAGATACCGACGATCGAATCTCGGGTAAGTACAATACTGCTGGACAAAGGGAATTGAATACGGGATTGATTTAATCCTCGACATCGTGGTTCATCCGATGAGATCATCGTGGAGCATGTGGGAGCCAACATGGGTATCTAGATCCCGCTGTTGGTTATTGACCGGAGAGTTGTCTCGGTCATGTCTACATGTCTCCCGAACCCGTAGGGTCTACACACTTAAGGTTCGATGACGCTAGGGTTATAAGGGAAAGTATGTACGCGGTTATCGAATGTTGTTCGGAGTCCCGGATGAGATCACGGACGTCGCGAGAAGTTCCGGAATGGTCCAGAGGTAAAGATTTATATATAGGAAGTATGGTTTTAGCCACCGGAAGTGTTCTGGGCATCACCGGTAGTGTACCGGGACCACCGGAGGGGTCCGGGGGTCCACCGGGAGGGCCCACCAACCCCGGAGGCCTGCGTGGGCCATAAGTGGAAAGGGTCCAGCCCCTATGTGGGATGGGGCGCCTCCCACCAAGGCCCAAGGCGCCCTCAAGAGGAGAGGGGGCAAACCCTAGGCGCAGATGGGCCCTAAGGCCCACCCTAGGTGCGCCCCCCTCTCTCTCCCCTTGGCCGCCTCCCAGATGGGATCTGGGGGCTGCCGCCGCCCCTAGGGAGGGAACCCTAGGTGGGGGCGCAGCCCCTCCCCTCCCCCTATATATAGTTGAGGTCTAGGGGCTGCCCAACAGATGATTCGATCTCCCTCTTGGCGCAGTCCTACCTCTCTCCCTCCTCGTCTCACGTAGTGCTTGGCGAAGCCCCGCTGGAGTCCCATGCTCCTCCACCACCACCACGCCGACGTGCTGCTGCTGGACGGAGTCTTCCCCAACCTCTCCCTCTCTCCTTGCTGGATCAAGGCATGGGAGACGTCACCGGGCTGCATGTGTGTTGAACGCGGAGGTGCCGTCCGTTCGGCACTAGGATCATCGGTGATTTGGATCACGACGAGTACGACTCCATCAACCCCGTTCACTTGAACGCTTCCGCTTAGCAATCTACAAGGGTATGTAGATGCACTCTCCTTCCCTCATTGCTAGATTACTCCATAGATTGATCTTGGTGTTGCGTAGAAAATTTTGAATTTCTGCTACGTTCCCCAACACGTGGAGGGGTGGTTGAACAGGACCCCGTGGTGTGGAGGGCTAGATGAACAGTAGACGGTGGAGGGGTGGTTGAACAGTAGCCGGTGGAGTAGCGCGCGGTGGAGGCTGGATGAACAGGAGCCCGTGGAGGCTGGATGAACAGGAGCCCGTGGAGGCTGGAGGAGGTCGACGGTGGAGATGAACAGTATCCCGTGAAGTCCCGTTTTGCGGTACGCCACACCCCTCCTGATGAACAGGACCCCCGTTTCGACCGTAGTGCTCCAACACAAGTCCGTTTCCTCCGTTTTGCGGTACGCCACACCCCTCCCGATCAACAGGACCCCCGTTTCGATCGTAGGAGGTCCGTTTCCTCCGTTCTGCGGTACGCCACACCCCTCCCGATGAACAGGATCCCGTTTCGACCGTAGGAGGTCCGTTTCCTCCGTTGTGCGGTACGCCGGGCCTCGTTTCCATCGCCTGTTTTGTCCAAACCCTCCTGATGAACACGACACGCATTTCATTCCGACCCAGCCGGTTGGCTCCCACGCGTTCCGTTGCCTCCCGATGAACACGAGCATTCCGTTGCCTCCCCATGAACACGACGCATTTCGTTGCCTCCCCATGAACACGACGCATTTCGTTGCCCCCTCCCCCCATGAACACGACGACGACGCTGTTTCTCCTTTCCGACCCAGCCATGTACACGAGCCCTGGCCGTACATATGCGCGAGTAGGCGTTCGAGACCCCGCTCGTATGTACACATACGTGGCCGTATTTTCGTTCTTGCACCCTGGCCGTTGTACGTACGTGTACATGCTACGTGTGCGCCTCTACTACGACACGTGCGCGCCTCTACATCAACCAGTATATATGTACGTACACGTTCGCGACCAGAATGACAACGCTACGTACGCTTCGACCAGGTGGGTTCCGACTGTCAGGCACTTCCTTGCGTGCGAAGATGTAGCTGGTGGGTCCCAGCAGTCGGGGGGGCGAAACACGGTGGCCCGTCCGGTGAGTCCCCGCTGTCAGGTGGAGGAATGATTATTTTGTATGTAATAAGGAGGCACTTCCTTGCTGCGACCGTGGACCCAGCTATCAGCCTCTCCACGTACAGTCCACGTCCGATGGAAGTCGTTCCTTGACCATGTTGACCACGCCGCGCCGAGAGCACCAGGGCGGTGGACGACGGCGAGGCCTAGGAAGGGGACGACACGGAGGCAGGTAAGACTCGGCAGTTGTTTCCCAGGCGGAGGGGAGTACGACTGTACGAGGGTTTACTGGTTCGTCTGCCGTCGCCGGAGAATAACAACAGGTGTGGGTGAGTAGAGGGGTGGCTAGGCCAGCGATGGGAATACGGTCGGGCGGTAAGGCCTGCGCGGCAGCACAGCCGGCCGTGAGGAGGAGGGAGTAGGCAGTCCTGCCGGCGCTTGTTTGAGCGGCTGGAGCAGGAAGAGCAGAGATTGAAGAAGCACGATGGCCGTTGGATGGACATCTAACAGTCAGTGCTTGTGCGTCAACCTTTTTTTAGGAAAGCCTCAAATCTGTGGAAAACAGCATACAGCCCATCTGCCATTATTTCTAATAATTTACAGCCCATTTGCTAATTCTTAAGGTTTTTTTGGAGCCCATATTCTTTTTGTTAGCATTACAGCCCATATTGTGGCAGCGGTTGAAAAATTATATGAAATTTTGCATATTTCGGTGCGGTCCGAACTATTTTTAATCCCGAAATTTTGACTCACATTCAAACTGATTTTAAAAATAAATGTATATCAATATAAAATCTAACAAATTCTCCACGCATAAAAAATAATGTAATTTAAAATCCTGAAATGAAAAAAAAGATATTTGAAACTAATTGCCGGTTTGATGTGTTTTAAAAATGTACAACCCATTTCTCATTATTGATGGGCCATTTTCTCGGCCAGCCGAATGAAAGCTCTCCTCGTCTTGAAAGATTGTAGGCCAACAGCCTGACAAAGCGACTTACTTGGCAAATCACAAAAAACCTGGGCTGTGGCCGTGGACCCAGCTGTCAGCCTCTCCACGTACAGTACTCTTCCGATGGAAGTCATTCCTTGACCACGTTGACCACACCGCGCGGAGAGCACCACGGCGGTGGACGACGGTGAGGCCTAGGAAGGGGACGACACGGCAGTGGAAGCCCACGCGGAGAGGACTACGAGGGTTCACTGGTTCGGCTGCGGTGTGAGGCTGCCGTCGCCGCAGGGCCTGGCCAGCGGTGGGAATAGTAGGAGGCGGTGAGGCCTCTGCGGCAGCACAGCCGGCCACGGGAGGCAGGAGCACGTGGCACGACCGGCGCTGCTTTGGGTGGCTGGAGCAGGAAGACCAGAGGTTGAAGAAGCACTACGGCCGTTGGATGGACATCGTACGATCACTGGAGCTAGAATCGTTCATATTGACTAAGTTGACAAAGCCCTTCGTCCCCGTCACCTTAGTAGGCCCACAAGTCAGCCTCCCAGCAAGGTGGGTCCCAGCTAGCCGGGGGAGTATTCAGTATTCATTTTTTTTGTGCGTAATACGGTGGACCGTCCGGTGGGTCCCAGCAGTCAGGGGGAAACGATTTTTTTGGCAAAATACTGGTGGCCCGTCCGGTGGGTCCCCATTGTCAGGTGGAGGAATAATTATTTTCCGCGTAATTAGGAGGCACTTCCTTGCGGCTGTCGTGGACCCAACTGTCAGCCTCTCCACGTACAGTACTCTTCCAATGGAAGTCGGTCGTTGACCACATTGACCACGCCGCGCCGAGAGCACCACGGCGGTGGACGACGACGAGGCCTAGGAAGGGGACGACGCAGAGCCGGGGAAGACACGGCAGTGAATGCCCACGCGGAGAGGAGTACGAGCGTTCACTGGTTCGGCTGCGGTGTGAGGCTGTCGTCGCCGCAGAATAACAGGGGGAGTGGGTGAGTGGAGGGATGGCCTGGCCAGCGGTGGGAGTAGTATGGGGATGGTGAGGCCTCCGCTGCAGCACAGCTGGCCACGGGAAGCAAGAGCATGCGGCACGACCGGCGCTGCTTTGGGCGGCTGGGGCAAGAAGACCAGAGGTTGAAGAAGCACTACGGCCGTTGGATGGACATCGTTGACCACGCCGCACCGAGAGCACCAGCGCGATGGACGACGGCGAGGCCTACGAAGGGAACGACACAGAGCCGGGGAAGACACGGCAGTGGCTGCCCACACGATGGAGAGTACGAGAGTTGACTGGTTCGGCTGCCGTATGATTGGGACGTGAGGTGTGGGTGAGTAGAGGGATAGACAGGCCAGGTATGCGAGTATGATGGGGACGTGAGGCCTTCCCGGCAGCACTGCCGGCCTCGGGTGGCGGGAGCAGGCGGTTCTGACGGCGCTGGTTTGGGCGGCTGGGGCAGGAAGATCAGAGACTGAAGAAGCTCGATTGCGGTTAGATTGACATCTAACGGTTTGACGCTGGTAGAGTCGATTGTTGACTAAGTTTCTTTTTTGAGAAACCTTGTGTACGCATGAACTTAGTAGGCCCACAAGTCAGCCTCCAAATCCGTGGCAGACAACATAAAGCCATTCGCTATATTTTATAATTTGCAGCCCATTTGCTAATTCGTAAGTAATTTATTACAGCCCATTTTCTGCCCAGGACCACGGTCAAAAATTTCAACCTTATTTTGCATATTTCGGTGGAGTCCGAACTGTTGTAATCCCGAAATGATAAACACTTTTTTAAGAACTTATTGATTTGCCAAAAAAATCGTTTTGTTTTTGTAAGCAAATAAGATGTGGGACAATTTAGTTGGTTTAAGGGAAAACCACTGATAAAAAAATCAGCGCTGGGTGGGAAAAACCAACAAAAATAAGGATGTAAATATGAAAACGGAATTTTATGTGTTTTCAATATAATGATACGTGTATATGAACTAGTAAAACTATAGGTAGAGATTAGAAAACGGATGTAGGACATGCGTTTCAAGAGGAAAATAAAACTGGGATGTGTGTTTGATTCAGTAAAAAAAACTACCTGCGGATGTTGTAAGACAAAATATAACTAATGCTGGCGGGCCAGAGGCTAGTAGATACCTGTTGGATCTTTGTGCCCCGTTGTCGTCATGGGTTGGGCCTGTTAAAAACAAAACAACCCTGGGCAATCTACAGCCCAGTTGAAACTTGCTTGACCTGAAAAAACAATATACGTGCTCAATAAACGAGAGAATTCT
This sequence comes from Aegilops umbellulata, assembly GCA_032464435.1. NCBI lineage: Eukaryota > Viridiplantae > Streptophyta > Magnoliopsida > Poales > Poaceae > Aegilops > Aegilops umbellulata. Next base: position 607,165,315 of record CP136058.1, read on the forward strand.
GCAAGTACAGACTGATAACTGGGATGCAGCACGGATATTTTTTTATCATGATAATAAGTGCATGCACTTGTTTCGACAAAATTGGAGAACTGGGAATTCGAACGGCGGGTGCTTTTGCTACCCATCAAATAAAAATCAAGTGCCTGAAAATTCGTTTCGAAACAAATGATTCAGCTTTATATCCACGTCGACCCTCGGCATGATGGTTGAAAGCAAATGCAAGTTCATACCAAAAGATCGTTAACAACAATACCAACTTGCGGACGACAAGGTAGTACAACTACCAATACCAAACTAACTTATAATCTTTTTACTCCTGGCCCTAGTGTTCATCTGCTAGAAAATCTTGCAGAGAACCAGCTCCCGCTCCTTCTCTTGCTCTAGGTCCCGGAGGTGGTATTAGTGCATCACCCAGTTGGTCCACTGCTGGTCGAAGTTCTTGTTGGTGTGCAGCACTAGAACCTTTTTGCTGCCCGTCTGCCGGCCGTTGACCATCACCGGCAAGGTATTGCCGATCTTGTGCCACATCGCGTGCATGCCGCACTCCGACTGTATCTTGCGACGCGTCCACGCGCCCCTTTCGAACGCCCTGGAATTGCGCTGGAAGAAATGCTTCCTTAGGCCACTCAGTATGATACCAGTAGTATTGTGGAATACAGGTTTTAGTGTACCTAGTTGGCATTTTCATAACATCTTTGGCATGTTGCATTCACTTGTTCCACTTTTTATTAATTGTCAAATTGTAATTGCTTCACCAGGTCTGCGTCTAAAAAGAAAAATAGAGCTATGAACAAAGGAATATGTTTGTGCAAGTAGACGGCCGATCGGTGTCTTACCTGGAAGTTTCTCAGGTTGGGTGTAACATATGATGTGCTCGCTGTCGATGGTTGGTATGAACAAATCGATGAGAGACTGAAATCTCGCGCTGTCAGCACTCACTTTGGCCTCAAGGTGCTCGATCAGCTCCTGGTCCGTGGGATCGAACTTGACGCCAGCCGGCAGCACGGGCCAATCCTTCTTCGACTTGCGTCGATAATTCCAGTTATATGGTACTCAATGTATGATCAATCGACTGTTTTAAGTGAATGATGAAAGATTTCAACAGATAAGTGGTACTCCAAATCTGAAGTCCAGAATACCCGAACACGCCGCTGGGATTCTTGTGTCACCTCACGCGCAGCGTGTTGTCATGTCAATTCAATGTGTGGACATGATGAATAATTTGACCGGCGTATACTAGTATTGTTACTGTACTACTTACTAGTCGTATTTAGTGTCACAATTTATACATAGGTTTAACTAACAAGTACGCACTTGAAGCCTAACTGATATATATATATATATGTATATATATATATACATATATATGTATATATATATATATATATGTATGTATGTATATATGTGTATATATATATATATATATGGCTTCTGCACAGCATCTCCATCATCATTATCAGTACATCCTACGCAGGTGAGTTAGGATGCACTTGATCCCAGGAAGGTATCTATCCTTCAAACCAGAGGAGTGCTTCAATCTAACAATAGTACATAATATCCAACAAAACAGGGTCGTGCTACAGCAGCAGAATACATGGCTCAGTCTAGATATCAGCACGAATCAAGTTGTGCATATTTGCTGTTGGCATGAACCACATCGCCGCATGTCGGGTTTGGAAAAGCCATCCATCGCATGGAAGCTTGATGCCTTTCAAACACTGAAGATTATCTGGCAACAAGCTGTGTCGACGAATCTCTGGATATGGTGATTCATGAAACCCATGGTATGATGTGTAAACACAGCCCCCCTCGTGAATGGAAGTTGCATAGCACAGTAATCGTCGCCGGTGATATGATCGATGATTGGTTGGATGATCGGATAATTGAGCCCGAGGAACAAGGAGTGGTTGCCGAGGCTGTAAACCTGCCTCCAGTTGAATACGCCTGGCCCAACGGAGCCGGGATCTTTGTCGAACACGAAGCAGCCATAGCCATCAATGTCACGAACGCCCCACGCATTGTACTACATGTGGTTTGATGTAATGGTTTGGTCAATTTGGTATGTGCGAATGAGCATCAAATGACCGCCGTCAGCTGAACGAGCGATAAACCTCCACCCATCGGCTGGTGTGATTTCAGGTCCTGGAATCATGAAGGCCAGCGCATTTGCGTCTGCTGCAACAATTCATATTGGAGACCAAAAGGACAAAAATAAACAATCATGTTCAGAGTATGTGTGGAATTAAGATTATTATAACAGTGACACATATCATAGACAGAGAATTGCAATGCCGTGGTCATAATCATACTCCAAGTTAAAAAAATAAGCCAATGGCTTTCATATTCTAGCAATATGTCATGGTTCAAACATCATGTAACAATGAGAGGAAAACAGCTATGACAGTGCCTACTCATATTCTACCATTGCAATTACTACTACTGTTCTCATATCAACTCTAAGCAATAACATGTGTTGTTATAAAAATCTTGTAAACGAGAGTAACATATAGCAATCATGATGTTATGCTCATAATATGTATTCTAACAATCATTAGATGCCAATTGTTCTCATATCAACTCTAACAATAACATGTGTGGTCATAAAAATCTAGGAAATGAGAGGAACATATAGAAATGATGTGGTTATAGACATGCTATGCATTCTAAGTTTGTAACAAATGAACATGCAGTCGTATTCATAAGGTAAAGATGAGATGAGATAGAAAATTACACAATGGTAGATTCCACTAATATAGGTAGCCAATCTGTGCGTCGACCGCGTAAAGGATGCCATCATGCACTATAGCATGAAACAGAAATGTTTCCTCAACAGGATTGATGATGAGCCATAACCATGTATGGCGACCGGATTCCAGATACACTAATCCCTTGTTGAACAAGGCAATGAGCTTGGAATCCATGTAGTATTCTGATGGTGTGGGCACTTCGCAGATTACAACTTTCTACAAACAGAGGTCGAGCTAAAAGCTTGACGAGTCTTGTGCGTAGTAGGCAGGAGTGTCCGGCGGGCCGCGAGGCTCGATGGCGGCGGTATCCAACGATGGAAGGGTGATCTCTCGCTGGGTGTAGATATCCACGAGACGCCATGGACTACCGGTGTGGTGGATGAGGACGATCCAGTTGGCCTTCATGCCCGCCCAGTAGTGGCCGCACATGAAGGACAGGCGGACGGGTAGTGGTAGCATGTCGAGGGGCGCCACGGCAACCTCCGTAGGATCGTCAAGTCGGTGTCTGGGCCACCTACGAGGATCGGGCATCAGCAAGCAGGGTGTCTTGAAAAGAGCCGGCCGGTTGCAGACGAGTAGACGGTACGAAGACACCGAGCATGCGGCCAGACGGACGGTGCTGAGTAGGTCCATACGACTACATAATCTGCTCAAAGAGAACATCGGGGAGGGAATTCCAATCGCGGGTCTGCGTGTAAGTCGGTTCTGCCATTAGGGTTTTCGGTGCCTGCGAGCCAGCGGGGAAGTGGATTCGGGCGGGCAAGCGAAGAAGCTTCTCCTCGTGTGGCCGAGCAGTGAGCGGGGGGATATGGTACGCGCGAGCTACCAAGGAAGATGGCGCAGGCGGGCGAGTAGTGAGCGGGGGTAAATGGTGTGCGGCCGGCGATGGGGAAGAGAGGAGGAAGAAGAAGAGAGGAAGAAGAAGAGAGGAGGAAGAAGAGTGGAAGACGGGGAAGAAAGTGCATTCAATCTCAATTCTACTAGTACTACTACCAGGATATACCGTCGTCCGGAGTGTAAATGGTTACACCGATGACATGTGGGTCTACCACAACAGGGCCCATATGTCAGTTAATGGAGGAAAAAGGTGCGTAGGCGTATTTGCGGAAGCATGCTCTACTGGCAAACATGATGGCAGTACTGGGTAAGGCTGATTTAGTAACACCAACACGCTGGTTCAGCTTATTAATTATGTGTCCCATCTGCTGTAGCGTGTATTGCCACTTCACTGCGAAGACTAGTTGAATAGTTCTCTCTGACCGAGATGGGGAATAAATGGATCGCGAGGACTTCCTTTCTACAGTATCCCTATGCCTCTACGCTCACTTCACTCATTTTGCTCCGTACCTAGTCACTTGTTGAAATCTGTAGAAAGACAAATACTCCGTATTTGGGAACAGAGCGAGGCTTTTACTCTGTACTACTTGGGAACAGAGGGAGTATCACCATATGGAGGGAATAGAGGAAGCTTGAACTATGAACATGTCAATGGGAGGGAGTAAGCCCCATGCATATGCATGCATGCATGCATGCATGCAACATGCAACACTCACACGTACACATGGACGCACGCAACACTCACGCACCCATGCGGCACACAGCACACGACGCAACACACACACTCACGCTCAAGTGCTCAACCTACTCCCTACGTCCATGAAAGACTGTACTTTTAGAGATTTACACATTGACCTGTTGGGGAACGTAGTAAGTTAAAAAATTTCCTATGCACACGCAAGATCATGGTGATGCATAGCAACGAGGGGAGAGTATGATCTACGTACCCTTGTAGATCGCAACGGAAGCGTTTGACACAACGTAGAGGAAGTAGTTGTACGTCTTCTTCCCGGTCCGACCGATCCAAGCACCGTTACTCCGGCACCTCCGAGTTCTTGGCACACGTTCAGCTCGATGACGCTCCCCGGGCTCCGATCCAGCAAAGCTTCGGGGAAGAGTTCCGTCAGCACGACGGCATGGTGACGATCTTTATGTACTACCGATGCAGGGCTTCGCCTAAGCATCGCGACAATATGACCGAGGTGGAATATGGTGGAGGGGGCACCGCACACGGCTAAGGAACGATCACGTTGATCAATTGTGCGTCTATGGGGTGCCCCCTGCCCTGTATCTAAAGGATGGAGGAGGAGGAGGAGGCCGGCCAAGGCTTGGTGCGGCCAGGATGTGAAGTCCTACTAGGACTCCAAGTCCTAGTAGGAGTCCACCAAGAGGGGAGGAAGGGAGAAGGAAGTGGAGGAGAAGGAAAGGTGGCCGGCCCCCTTTTCCCTAGTCCAATTCGGACCAGAGGGAAGGGGGGGCGCAGCAGCCCCTTGGCCCTTTCTTCTCCTCCCACTAAAGCCCATCAAGGCCCATTGCTTCTCCCGTAACTACCCGGTACTCCCGAAAATACCCGAATCACTCAGAACCTTTCCGATGTCCGAATATAGTCGTCCAATATATTGATCTTTACGTCTTGACCATTTCGAGACTCCTCGTCATGTCCCCGATCTCATCCGGGACTCCGAACTCCTTCGGTACATCAAAACTCATAAACTCATAATATAACTATCATCGAAACCTTAAGCGTGCGGACCCTACGGTTCGAGAACAATGTAGACATGACCGAGACACATCTCCGGTCAATAACCAATAGCGGGACCTGGATGCCCATATTGGCTCCTACATATTCTACGAAGATCTTTATCGGTCAGACCGCATAACAACATACGTTGTTCCCTTTTTCATCAGTATGTTACTTGCCCGAGATTCGATCGTCGGTATCCAATACCTAGTGCAATCTCGTTACCGGCAAGTCTCTTTACTCGTTCCATAATACATCATCTCGCAACTAACTCATTAGTTGCAATGCTTGCAAGGCTTAAGTGATGTGCATTACCGAGAGGGCCCAGAGATACCTCTCCGACAATCGGAGTGACAAATCATAATCTCGAAATACGCCAACCCAACATCTACCTTTGGTGACACCTGTAGTACTCCTTTATAATCACCTAGTTACGTTGTGACGTTTGGTAGTACCCAAAGTGTTCCTCCGGTAAACGGGAGTTGCATAATCTCATAGTCAAAGGAACATGTATAAGTCATGAAGAAAGCAATAGCAACATACTAAACGATCGGGTGCTAAGCTAATAGAATGGGTCATGTCAATCAGATCATTCAACTAATGATGTGACCCCGTTAATCAAATAACAACTCTTTGTCCATGGTTAGGAAACATAACCATCTTTGATTAACGAGCTAGTCAAGTAGAGGCATACTAGTGACACTCTGTTTGTCTATGTATTCACACATGTATTATGTTTCCGGTTAATACAATTCTAGCATGAATAATAAACATTTATCATGATATGTAAGGAAATAAATAATAACTTTATTATTGCCTCTAGGGCATATTTCCTTCAGTCTCCCACTTGCAAAAGAGTCAATAATCTAGTTCACATCGCCATGTGATCTAATAGCAATAGTTCACATCACCATGTGATTAACACCCATAGTTCACATCGCCATGTGACCAACATCCAAAAAGGGTTTACTAGATTCAGTAATCTAGTTCACATCGCTATGTGATTAACACCCAAAGAGTACTAAGGTGTGATCATGTTTTTCTTGTGAGAGAATCTTAGTCAACGGGTCTTTCACATTTAGATCCGTTATGTATTTTGCAATTTTCTATGTCTACAATGCTCTGTACGGAGCTACTCTAGCTAATTGCTCCCACTTTCAATATGTATCTATATCGAGACTTAGAGTCATCCAGATCGGTGTCAAAACTTGCATCGACGTAACCCTTTACGACGAACCTTTTGTCACTTCCATAATCGAGAAACATATCCTTATTCCACTAAGGATAATTTTGACCGCTGTCCAGTGATCTACTCCTAGATCACTATTGTACTTCCTTGCCAAACACATTGGTAGGGTATGCAATAGATCTGGTACACAGCATGGCATACTTTATAGAACCTATGGCCAAGGCATACGGAATGTCTTTCATTCTCTTTCTATCTTCTGCCGTGGTCGGGTTTTGAGTCTTACTCAATTTCACACCTTGTAACACAGGCAAGAACTCTTTCTTTGACTGTTCCATTTTGAACTACTTAAAAATCTTGTCAAGGTATGTAATCATTGAAAAAACTTATCAAGCGTCTTGATCTATCTCTATAGATCTTGATACTCAATATGTAAGCAGCTTCACCGAGGTCTTTCTTTGAAAAACTCCTTTCAGACACTCCTTTATGCTTTGCAGAATAATTCTACATTATTTCCGATCAACAATATGTCATTCACATATACTTATCAGAAATGTTGTAGTGCTCCCACTCACTTTCTTGTAAATACAGGCTTCATCGCAAGTCTGTATAAAACCACATGCTTTGATCAATTTATCAAAGCGTTTATTCCAACTCCGAGAGGCTTGCACCAGTCCATAAATGGATCGCTGGAGCTTGCACACTTTGTTAGCTCCCTTTGGATCGACAAAACCTTCCGGTTGCATCATATACAACTCTTCTTCCAGAAATCCATTCAGGAATGCAGTTTTGACATCCATCTGCCAAATTTCATAATCATAAAATGCGGCAATTGCTAACATGATTCGGACAGACTTAAGCATCGCTACGGGTGAGAAAGTCTCATCGTAGTCAATCCCTTGAACTTGTCAAAAACCTTTCGCGACAAGTCAAGCTTTGTAGACAGTAACATTACCATCAGCGTCAGTCTTCTTCTTAAAGATCCATTTGTTCTCAATAGCTTGCCGATCATCGGGCAAGTCAACCAAAGTCCATACTTTGTTCTCATACATGGATCCCATCTCAGATTTCATGGCTTCAAGCCACTTTGCGGAATCTGGGCTCACCATCGCTTCTTCATAGTTCGTAGGTTCATCATGATCTAATATCATGACCTCCAGAACAGGATTACCGTACCACTCTGGTGCGGATCTCACTCTGGTTGATCTACGAGGTTCAGTAGTATCTTGATCTAAAGTTTCATGATCATCATCATTAGCTTCCTCACTTATTGGTGTAGGTGTCGCAGAAACAGTTTTCTGTGATGTACTACTTCTCAATAAAGGAGTAGGTACAGTTACCTCGTCAAGTTCTACTTTCCTCCCACTCACTTCTTTCGAGAGAAACTCCTTCTCTAGAAAGGATCCATTATAAGCAATGAATGTCTTGCCTTAGGATCTGTGATAGAAGGTGTACCCAACAGTCTCCGTTGGGTATCCTATGAAGACATAGTTCTCCGATTTGGGTTTGAGCTTATCAGGATGAAACTTTTTCATACAAGCATCATAATCCCAAACTTTAAGAAACGACAACTTTGGTTTCTTGCTAAACCACAGTTCAGATTGTGTCGTCTCAACGGACTTAGATGGTGCCCTTTTAAACGTGAATGCAACTGTCTCTAATGCATGATCCCAAAACGATATTGGTAAATCGGTAAGAAACATCATAGATTGTACTATATCCAATAAAGTACGGTTATGACGTTCGGACACACCATTATGCTGTGGTGTTCCAGGTGGCATGAGTTTGTGAAACTATTCCACATTGTTTTAATTGAAAACTCGTAACTCAAATATTCTCCTCCACGATCATATCGTAGAAATTTTTATTTTCTTGTTACGATGATTCTCCACTTCACTCTGAAATTCTTTGAACTTTTCAAATGTTTCAGACTTATGTTTCATCAAGTAGATATACCCATATCTGCTCAAATCATCTGTGAAGGTCAGAAAATAATGATACTTGTCGCGAGCCTTAATATTCATCGGACAACATACATCAGTATGTATGATTTCCAACAAATCTGTTGCTCGCTCCATTGTTCCGAAGAACGGAGTCTTAGTCATCTTTGCCCATGAGGCATGGTTCGCAAGCATCAAGTGATTCATAATCAAGTGATTCCATAAGTTCATCAGCATGGAGTTTCTTCATGCGCTTTACACCAATATGACTTAAACTGCAGTGCCACAAATAAGTTGCACTATCATTATTAACTTCGCATCTTTTGGCTTCAATATTATGAACATGTGTATCACTACGATCGAGATCCAACAAACCATTTCGTTGGTGTGTATAACCATAGAAGGTTTTATTCATGTAAACAGAACAACAATTGTTCTCTAATTTAAATGAATAACTGTATTGCAATAAACATGATTAAATCATATTCATGCTCAACGCAAACACCAAATAACACTTATTTAGGTTCAAAATTAATCCCGAAAGTATATGGAGTGTGCGATGATGATCATATCAATCTTGGAACTATTTCCAACACTCATCGTCACTTCACCCTTAACTAGTCTCTGTTTATTCTGCAACTCCCGTTTCAAGTTACTAATCATAGCAACTGAACTAGTACCAAATACTGAGGGGTTGCTATGAACACTAGTGAAGTACACATCAATAACATGTATATCCAATATACCTTTGTTCACTTTGCCATCCTTCTTATCCACCAAATACTTGGGGTAGTTCTGCTTTCAGTAATCAGTCCCTTTGCAGTAGAAGCACTTGGTCTCAGGCTTAGGACCAGACTTGGGTTTCTTCACTTGAGCAGCAACTTGCTTGCTGTTCTTCTTGAAGTTCCCCTTTTTTTCTTTTGCCCTTTTCTTGAAACTAGTGATCTTGTCAACCATCAACACTTGATGCTCTTTCTTGATTTCTACCTTCATCGATTTCATCGTCATGAAAAACTCGGGAGTCTTTTTCGTCATCCCTTGCATACTATAGTTCATCACGAGGTTCTACTAACTTGGTGATGGTGACTAGAGAATTCTGTCAATCACTATCTTATCTGGAAGATTAACTCCCACTTGATTCAAGCGATTGTAGTACCCAGACAATCTGAGCACATGCTCACTAGTTGAGCGATTCTCCTCCATCTTTTAGCTATAGAACTTGTTGGAGACTTCATATCTCTCAACTCGGGTATTTGCTTGAAATATTAACTTCAACTCCTGGAACATCTCGTATGGTCCATGACGTTCAAAACGTCTTTGAAGTCCCGATTCTAAGCAGTTAAGCATGGTGCACTAAACTATTAAGTAGTCATCATATTGAGCTAGCAAAACGTTCATAACGTCTGCATCTGCTCCTGCAATAGGTCCGTCACCTAGCGGTGCATCAAGGACATAATTCTTCTGTGCAGCAATGAGGATAAACCTCAGATCACGGATCCAATCCGCATCATTGCTACTAACATTTTTCAACACAATTTTCTCTAGGAACATATCAAAATAAACACAGGGAAACAACAACGCGAGCTATTGATCTATAACATAGATATGCTAATACTATCAGGACTAAGTTCATGATAAATTAAAGTTCAATTAATCATATTACTTTAAGAACTCCCACTTAGATAGACATCCCTCTAATCCTCTAAGTGATCACGTCATCCAAATCAACTAAACCATGTCCGATCATCACGTGAGATGGAGTAGTTTCAATGGTGAACATCATTATGTTGATCATATCTACTATATGATTCACGCTCGACCTTTCGGTCTCCGTGTTCCGAGGTCATATCTTATATGCATAGCTCGTCAAGTATAACCTGAGTATTCCACGTGTGCAACTGTTTTGCACCCGTTGTATTTGAATGTAGAGCCTATCACACCCGATCATCACGTGGTGTCTCAGCACGAAGAACTTTTGCAACGGTGCATACTCAGGGAGAACACTTCTTGATAATTTAGTGAGAGATCATCTTATAATGCTACCGTCAATCAAAGCAAGATAAGATGCATAAAAGATAAACATCACATGCAATCAATATAAGTGATATGATATGGCCATCACCATCTTGTGCTTGTGATCTCCATCTCCGCAGCACCGTCATGATCACCATCGTCACCGGCGCGACACCTTGATCTCCATCGTAGCATCGTTGACGTCTCGCCAATCTTATGCTTCTACGACTATCGCTACCGCTTAGTGATAAAGTAAAGCATTACAGGGCGATTGCATTGCATACAATAAAGCGACAACCATATGGCTCCTGCAAGTTGCCGATAACTCGGTTACAAAACATGATCATCTCATACAATAAAATTTAGCATCATGTCTTGACCATATCACATCACAACATGCCCTGCAAAAACAAGTTAGACGTCCTCTACTTTGTTGTTGCAAATTTTACGTGGCTGCTACGGGCTTAAGCAAGAACTCATCTTACCTACGCATCAAAACCACAACGATAGTTTGTCAAATAGACTCCGTTTTAACCTTCTCAAGGACCGGGCGTAGCCACACTCGGTTCAACTAAAGTTGCAGAGACAGTCTTCCGCAAGCCATCTATGTGCAAAGCACATCGAGGGAACCGGTCTCGCGTAAGAGTACGCGTAAGGTTGGTCCGGATCGTCTCGTCCAACAATACCGCCGAACCAAAGTATGACATGCTGGTAGGCAGTATGACTTATATCGCCCACAACTCACTTGTGTTCTACTCGTGCAAATAACATCAAACCATAAAACCAGGCTCTGATACCACTGTTGGGGAACGTAGTAATTTCAAAATTTTCCTACGCACACGCAAGATCATGGTGATGCATACCAACGAGGGGAGAGTATGATCTACGTACCCTTGTAGATCGCAACGGAAGCATTTGACACAACGTAGAGGAAGTAGTCGTACGTCTTCTTCCCGGTCCGACCGATCCAAGCACCGTTACTCCGGCACCTCCGAGTTCTTGGCACACGTTCAGCTCGATGACGTTCCCCGGGCTCCGATCCAGCAAAGCTTCGGGGAAGAGTTCCGTCAGCACGACGGCGTGGTGACGATCTTGATGTACTACCAACGCAGGGCTTCGCCTAAGCATCGCGACAATATGACCGAGGTGGAATATGGTGGAGGGGGGCACCGCACACGGCTAAGGAACGATCACGTTGATCAATTGTGTGTCTATGGGGTGCCCCCTGCCCCTGTATCTAAAGGATGGAGGAGGAGGAGGAGGCCGGCCAAGGCTTGGTGCGGCCAGGATGTGGAGTCCTACTAGGACTCCAAGTCCTAGTAGGAGTCCACCAAGAGGGGAGGAAGGGAGAAGGAAGTGGAGGAGAAGGAAAGGTGGCCGGCCCCCTTTTCCCTAGTCCAATTCGGACCAGAGGGAAGGGGGGCGCAGCAGCCCCTTGGCCCTTTCTTCTCTTCCCACTAAAGCCCATCAAGGCCCATTGCTTCTCCCGTAACTACCCGGTACTCCCGAAAATACCCGAATCACTTAGAACCTTTCCGATGTCCAAATATAGTCGTCCAATATATCGATCTTTACGTCTCGACCATTTCGAGACTCCTCGTCATGTCCCCGATCTCATCCGGGACTCCGAACTCCTTCGGTACATCAAAACTCATAAACTCATAATATAACTGTCATCGAAAGCTTAAGCGTGCGGACCCTACGGTTCGAGAACAATGTAGACATGACCAAGACACGTCTCCGGTCAATAACCAATAGCGGGACCTGGATGCCCATATTGGCTCCTACATATTCTACGAAGATCTTTATCGGTCAGACCGCATAACAACATACGTTGTTCCCTTTGTCATCGGTATGTTACTTGCCCGAGATTCGATCGTCGGTATCCAATACCTAGTTCAATCTCGTTACCGGCAAGTCTCTTTACTCGTTCCATAATACATCATCTCGCAACTAACTCATTAGTTGCAATGCTTGCAAGGCTTAAGTGATGTGCATTACCGAGAGGGCCCAGAGATACCTCTCCGACAATCGGAGTGACAAATCCTAATCTCGAAATACGCCAACCCAACATCTACCTTTGGTGACACCTGTAGTACTCCTTTATAATCACCCAGTTACGTTGTGACGTTTGGTAGTACCCAAAGTGTTCCTCCGGTAAACGGGAGTTGCATAATCTCATAGTTAAAGGAACATGTATAAGTCATGAAGAAAGCAATAGCAACATACTAAACGATCGGGTGCTAAGCTAATAGAATGGGTCATGTCAATCAGATCATTCAACTAATGATGTGACCCCGTTAATCAAATAACAACTCTTTGTCCATGGTTAGGAAACATAACCATCTTTGATTAACGAGCTAGTCAAGTAGAGGCATACTAGTGACACTCTGTTTGTCTATGTATTCACACATGTATTATGTTTCCGGTTAATACAATTCTAGCATGAATAATAAACATTTATCATGATATGTAAGGAAATAAATAATAACTTTATTATTGCCTCTAGGGCATATTTCCTTCATGACCAAGGCATAATTAAAGCCCAAAAGTAGCAGACTTATGTGTGCATGCGACCATTGAGATAAGAAGATTAAATGAAGGCCATTGCATGTTGTAATTAAGGATAGACATGTAGCTTATACCTACAACACAAGTTGGTGCATTAGTCAATCAATATCGATTTAGATTAAAGGCTAAATGCATTGGAAGTGTAGATGTACATCATGTAGTACACTCTTTGTTGGAAGACCGAGGGAGTACACGTGCATGCACTCACATACACAGGCAGGGCGGTTCACGCGCAAGGGTTGGACTCGTGTCGCGCCTGCATAAAGTTTTGTTTAACTGATTTCTTTGCTCTGCCAACTGACAGGTGGGACCCAGAAACTAGGTGACAATTTAACCAGTCAACAAAGTGCCACGTCGATTATGTGGCCGGTCAATAGAGTGCAATACGGTGCTCTACGATGAGCTAGTGATCGCATAATCGCCGCAAAACTATATATAGTGATCGTAAAGAGCGTACTGTTACATACGTTGACCGCCAGTGTATTTTTCTCGTTTCAAATTAAGCCATATTAATCGGAAAGGACGCGGTATGGACTACTACTACTAGTACTAGTACTGCTTTGATGTGTCCCGTCAACTCGCCGAACGAGGAGAAGCTTGCTTACTACGCCTCTCCCTCGCCCACGCGTGCGGTGGTTCACAGGACGAGGAGAGGGTTTTGACTACAGCGCCCTCTCCCTCTCCCTCGCCCTCGCGGTGGACGTGCAGCAGTTCAATCGGTGTCAGATTGCCAGAAGCATATTGTACTATAGTATCATCATTGTTGGACCTTCCGAAGAGGCGAAGAGCCAAGTGCAAGGTTCACACGAGTACGAACTATTGAACCTCCCGAAGAGGCAAAGAGCCAAGCGCAAGGTTTTATAGGAGTTGTCGTCCTAGTAGGAGTGTACTAGTACAACTATAGCGAACGATGCTATTGTATGATGCCGCCACGTCACGTATATCCAAAGTTGTGCCACCTTTTTTTCTCAAAGAGCGTGTTGGAGCCCGTGCAACAACGACACAAGTTGCACGTACACATAACACATTTACTGGTAATAAATTCTAAAGGACAAATGCCAATATGCCACACAAGTTCATCTCCAACTCATGTGATAAATTTGTGCACGACTAGTCTACATATATTCACAATGCTACCGTTCACAATTACCGTACTCCACTTACACGTTATAGATGGGCTACATGTCCTCCTCCAGGTTCCAGTCCCAGGTGTTCTTCACGGATGGCACGATCCATAGCGGTGGGCAACGGGAATCATTGTCGCAGCTTTCTAGTCTGGTTCCACACGGTGGAGACTCATCCAAGCTGAAGCGGCATAAATCAGGGATAGCGTGTCCCAGCATGTTGTTCATCCGGCGGTGCGCACTGAAGACATAACCATGCTTCATGAATGGCAGGCCTTCCGTGTCGTGCATGAAAGGTGGCATCCGCTGCACAATGGGGTAGCTGTCCCCGATGAAAAGAGAGTACTCTCCAAGAGTGTTCCTCGGCACCCACGTAGCATCAAGGGGGTCGAACTCGGCGCCGTTCATCTGGTACACGCGGCATCCCTGTGACACTCCAAAAATTTCATTTGGGTTTTTGCAAAATCCTTGCTGGATTTTTCCTTGAAATTTGAGGCTTTCAGTAAAACAACCTTCTTAAAAATTTCCTTTTCCTTGACTAGGGTTTTTCTGTTCTCTCCTTCAAGCCCTGGGTTTGACCTTCTTAAAAACTCCTTCTCTCTATTGTTTTCCCTTCTCAGATTCTTATTGGAATTTTCTTTTTAAGAAAAACTCTATGAAAAAGATTTGGGATTTTCATTCTATTGAAAACCATCCATGACCTTGTACCTTGCCCATGAGGTAAAACCACTCCAACATCTTCACCCCTCCTTGTCAACAACTCAAATTCCCTATCCCAACTCATCCAAACAAGTTTTGGATTTTATTTTATCTCTCAAATATTTTCTGTCAATTATTTTGAGCCTGATGGATTTTCAAAGCAAGTACCCTTTTCCATTTGAGATTTGACTTCAAACCTACTCTACTGGCTAGTCCTTTGCACCCACAACCCAGAACCATCTTGATCCACTCATCTTCTTTTCGAATTTTTCAACTTACACTCCCTGCAAGTTTGGACCAGATTTGTCAAATTTGGTGAAATTCATATCTACACTTCTCCAAAAATTCCACCAAAAATCAGGCAGCCTACTAGAGCAATGAGAAGTCACTCCACCAAAAATCAGCCCAAGGAAAAATCCCTACATGCCTGGATCATTCTGTCGAACACCTTGCATGCACTGTTCAAACACATTCAGCAATTTTAGTCTTCAGTGTTGATTTCTTTAGTTCATCTTCAGTCACGCGCACACAGTGCCCTTGGCACGTTGTTCGCCACCTGGTCTGCGTGTCCAGAGCCCCGCACGCGCGCTTGGCTTCTTCCTGGCGTCGGTGGCGCTCTGACCCGACCGCGCCGGCGTGTCCCGCGGCGGCTGAACCGCCGTGGCGGCCAACAGGGAGCAGAATGGCGGCTCAACGCCGTTCCGTGCCGCACAGCCCTGCTGATGGCTCCGCGTGTCCACCTCCACGCCAGCGCACGCATGCAGCACAGCCGTCGTGGCGCGGCACGCACAGAGCGTGCTCTCTGCCGCCGACGGACCCGCGTCGTCCCGTTCCGTCGAGCTCCACCTCAGCAAGCTTAAACCAACGCCGTTGGCTCCAAAATGGACTCCGCGAACCTCCACGACGGTGCTCAACTCCTAAACTCCCCCGACCAAGCACTGCACCACCGTAATCGCTCGCCGGAGAACGCCGTTCTCGGCCACCGCCTCGGATCGCCTATAAAAGGAGACCCCGAGCCCTTCCGCGAGCACGCACCACCCCTACACTCCACCAACGCCGTGCCAGGTCACTGGGAGGACCTCGAGGAGGTCTCCTCCCCCGACTCCGGCCACCCCGCTCCGCCTCGGCCTCCAGCTCGATTCACTCCGATGAGGCCGTCTCCGGCGCCCAAACTCCGTCCATCTCCCTCTCTGGCTACCAGATTCTTAACCCCCTCCTCAATTTGATCAGTGCAGCTCTCTCCGGCGACCTCCAACCACGCCCGAACCGCCGTCCGCCGGAGCAGGGGCCACCGCCGACGTGGTGCTTCCCGGCGACCACCTCGACCACCATCCAACGCGGAATGGCACCCTGAGCACGGAGGTAACCTCCGATCTCTCTGCCTCGCCGTGGATCGCCGCCGGCGACCACCGCGGCCCTCGGGCGCCAGCGAGCCCCGACCCGCCTCTTTAAATTTTTAAACCTGACAGATGGGACCCGCCTGTCAGCTTCTCTGTCTTTTCTATTCGAATCGTTTTCTGAAAACGCCTTCGGGCAAAATACGCTTTCTCCGTTGCGCTTGCGCATTTCCTATCGAACCGTTTTCTGTTTTCTCAGTTAGAACCCTGGAAAGTTTCTGTTTCACTACAGATGAGTCCCTGGGCAAAAACCCTTATAACTTTTTATCAGGAGCATATTTTTGAGTGATTCTTTTTCTGTTCTCTTCAAAATTTTGTCTAGTTTTTTATCAGATTTATTTGAAAAATATTTGCAATACTTTGTCTGCACCTCTCGGTATTCACGTTAGCGCGTATGTTTTCTCTGTACCGTAGATACCGACGGAGGTGACGGGGCCGCAAACTTCACCGAGCTAGGCTCCGACTACTCTGAACCAGGCAAGCATGTTCGAACTTTTGATATGATAAGTGTATTGGCATGGTTGCATGTAGATAGTTTCATGGCATGCGTGGAGCATACCGATGGACCGTTCGTTATGCATTGTTGGGGCAGATAAGCCTGATGATTTCACACGTCGATGGACGTGAGTATGTAAGGCCATGGGTTGGCATGAAGATGGGTAAGATGGCAGTGTTGTAGCATGCCAGTCTTAGGCCATGCTAGTTATCTTCAGTACCAACCCGTATCGGTTGGTTCATATCCATTCCCTTTCCCTGTACTACCACATGTTTCCCGAGAGGGATATGGTTTAGTAAGTCGCAAACCGCTTTCTTGGTACACACCAAAAAGGAGAGGCCGGGATGCTAGTTCCATGGCCCTGGATTAAAGCCAGGCATCCGGTCAGGGGGCATGGGTGTTTCCGGTTGGGACCGAGAGGGGGGCACCCCTTAGAGCGCGCGTATATAAATTTGATCCCATGCTATTCGAGATTGTGATCTCCCCGTCTCAATAGTTTTTCTTGGACGATGTTGAGGGTGATTCCTGGCATCGAAGAGTTGGATGGGTGTGTACTAGATTGCTGTGTTTTCTTCTGAAATACCGTAACGGAACAAGTCCTAGTGACTACAGAAATCCGTCGACTGTGGGAAATTTTTGTACAAACTCTGCAGAGCTCCATATCCTTAAATCATCTTATCTATTTCCAAGTTCCCTGCTAACAGTCATGTGCCAGTTTGGTGACAGATTTCCCGGTGGAACGCATGAGCTCAAAGACCGGTTAAATGTTTATTCTTGTGGATGGACTAACCCGTTTAATTCCATGTGTTGATTATACTTATGATGAGTATATTATTTCCTTATCAGTTAAAAGCCCTTTATGTGGTGTCGCTCAGACGCCCGACTGTGGCGTTTCTTTTAAAGCCATTTATGTGGTGTCGCTCAGACGCCCGACTGTGGCGTTTCTTTTAAAGCCCTTTATGTGGTGTCGCTCAGACGCCCGACTGTGGCATTTCTTTTAAAGCCCTTTATGTGGTGTCGCTCAGACGCCCGACCGTGGCATTTCTTTTAAAGCCCTTTATGTGGTGTCGCTTAGACGCCCGATTGTGGCATTTTTATTCTGCATTTTCCGCTCGAGGAGTCTTTCAGACACTCGTTTGGCACCAGTATTATTATTCCGCATTTTCCGCTCGAGGAGTCTTTCAGACACTCGTTTGGCACCAGTATTATTATTATTCCGCATTTTCCGCTCGAGGAGTCTTTCAGACACTCGTTTGGCACCAGTATTATTATTCCGCATTTTCCGCTCGAGGAGTCTTTCAGACACTCGTTTGGCACCAGCATTAACATTCCGCATTTTCCGCTCGAGGAGTCTTTCAGACACTCGTTTGGCACCCAGCATTATCACTTCTATGTCTGATCGTACTGGTTATCTATCCATGTATTTCATGTGGGCATTTGTTATATCTTACGTCCGTACTGTCTTGCGAGTACTTTCAAAGTACTCACTGGCTTGTTGATTTGGCCAGATGCTGACGAAGGTGATCTCATGGATGAAGAGTTCGATAGCGAATCCGACGCCTAGAGGAGTCCCAGTCAGTCTCGTGCGACCCTGGAGTTGGTCACTGTTTCATATCCGCTTCCGCTACCCTAATAAATTCTTCGAGCTTCACCTCGACGCTCGATGGGATGTTAGTTTGAGAATCCCATAACCCCTCCCACTGTATTACTCCACCTCTACCATATTCGCGAGTCAGTAGTATGCCACCACTCCCTTGTGCCATTATTCGCCTTTATGTATAATTATTGGCACGCTTGTAATAAATTGTTGAGCATCGTCAGCTCAACCCTGTAATATATTTATGCTACTGGCTTATTGTATCAAAAGTTTGTCTACCAGTGAGGAGGTTTTATCTCAAACTGGATTCTAAGGATTGGTTTCTCAATAAATATTTTATTGGAAAACCGGTCGTGACAAGCTTGGTACCAGAGCCAGGCTGACTATAGGAAGCCACTAGGTGCGATCGCTAATCGGTTATGAGCATGATAGAGCTTATTCATGTTTTTACAATAGTAGTCATTGTTCTGACAGTCAGCATATATTTATGATCTGACCATTCAGGATTTTTGCCTACTTTTGTAGATGGCCGACCGCAGCTGCGAGTCTCAGACCTTCGCCAACGTACCCGATGGGTTCGTCAAGCTTCTCTCCTTCGTCGTTCAGGTCACGATGGGGCCGTCTGTGCGCCCAGTCGTCACTCTCTGTCAGCACAGAGTCAACGATAGTCTGACTATGCACCAGGCCGCGGTGCAGTTCAAGGGAGGGCGTGGTGATCTACGCCGCTTCCGATTCTTGGGGAGAGCCATGCCTTCAGAGAAGCATGCCATCCAGATGGCAGCCCGCAAGGCGATAGCTCGTCTCAGGGATGTCCTTCCCGCGATGAAGACTCGTCGCTACCGCTATCTACCTTGCCATGTGCCCTACACCTGTCACTACGCATTCTCCTGCCACAGAGGAGAACGGGACGAGGCTTTTGAGATGCTTATTGAGTATCTCCGGGCCTTGGAGGCAGCCTTCGACAACTTGGTGGATGACTTTGTGGCCGCCCGCATGGACTCAGTCCACGGTTGTGCCGCCAACAGGAGGGAGCTCCTGCCCACCGCACCGCCACTGACTTTCGTCTCGTCCTCTGCATCCCATGCTCCTGCTCGTCGCCTGCCTACCACCGAGGAGTTCAACCAGGTCATTGCGCCCACTCCAGCGCGCACTGCTCCGCCACTCGCGCCGACTCCAATCCGCGTCATTCCGCCCCTGGCACCCGCTCCATGTACTCGGCGCAGTACTACTCGCACGGAGCCTATCAACGAGGAAGTCGAGTCCCCGGCTTCGCTACGCCTCACCCTTGGCAGGGCCAAGGACATCGTCAACATCTCCGACTAAGTACGCGTAGCCGCCATGCGTTGCATCGCCATGTAAGAGGTTGTGAGAAGTAGCTTGTATGCGCATCATGTAGGATCTGGAGAAGTGCACTAGCCTAAATAACATGTCAGGATTATGTACGCATATCCTGAGTGATGTATTGTATAATTATCGCCGCGTGTAAGATACGTAATGAGGCAGTCCTTCTCTATGCGCAAATCAATTTGTTTTCCCTTAAGTATCTTGGTTTTTAAAAGATTTTTTTGTTAACCTCGTGCATTTTGGGTTTTATCTTTGCAACCCTTCCATTTTTTTCTTATGGTTCTGTAAATACATCCCCAGAGTGAAAAATGTCTCGTCCTTGGACTCGCTCCATGCCCACTCCACCAGAGGAGGATTATGGCAACCAACCGGGCAACAACTTTGCACGAGGGCAGTCAAGTCAACACTATAATACTCAATCAGGCAACAACTTTACTCGAGGTCAGACAAGTCAACAGGACAGTGAAACGGCACTTTCCCAAATGTGCCGCCTTTATGAACAGAGTCAGCAACAACATCGGGAGATAATGAACCAAGTTATTAACATGGGAAATCACCATGGGCAGTATCCGCAGCATTCCAAGCTATCTGAGCTACAGAAGACACGTCCCCCAACATTTTCTCATACTGACAAGCCACTTGAGGCCGAAGACTGGCTTCGCGATATGGAGAGAAAGTTAATTATTGCAAAATGCTCAGACCTAGAAAAGGTACTGTACGCACCGCATTATCTCACGGGAGCAGCCGCATCCTGGTGGGAAAATTTCCTGCACATGCATCCCAACGAAAATGATATAACATGGGATGATTTCAAGGAAGGTTTCCGTGGCGCGCATATTCCTAAGAGTATTATGAAAATCAAGAAAAGAGAGTTCGATGACCTCAAGCAAAGGAACATGACAGTGTCAGATTACAACAACCAATTTACTCTATTATCCCGCTACGCCAACGAAGAGCGTATGACTGAAAGCAAGAAAATGGAGAAGTTCCTTGACGGCCTAGCACCCGCGCTTAAATGCCAACTGGTCATACACACTTTTCCAGATTTTAAGACGCTGGTGGATAAAGCCATTACTCTGGAAAATGAAAGACGCAGTTTGGATGATATCCGCAAGCGAAAAAGGGACCAGACTAACCATGCTCGCAATCACCGAAGTAAGACCGATTTTCAGAAGGGTGGGACGCACAAATCATCATCCAACGTCTCACGCCCAACAAGCAATTTTCATGCTAGGGATAAGGAGTTCACCTATCGCCCAGGTGTTACTTGCTACGCCTGTGGAGAAGAAGGACACTATGCCAAGCAGTGTCCCAAGCCAAGAAGCTCAGCACCAAAGCCGAACAACGGCAACAATAATTCAGCGCCCAAGCGAAACAACTTCAACCCCAACAATAACCACAGGAAAGGTCATCTGAACCATGTGACCAAAGAGGAGGCACAAAATGCTCCAGATATCGTACTCGGTACGTTCCCTGTCAACACAATACCTGCAACGGTTTTGTTTGATTCTGGAGCTTCTCACTCTTTTATTTCGAAAAGTTTTGCTTCGCAAAATAATTTTTCGATGCTTCCTTTGGAGAAATCCATGATCATCAAGTCCCCTGGAATTCAGCAAGTTACTTAGAATTACTGTCAGGATGTAATTATTGAGTTCAAAGGATTGAAGTTTCACGCCAATCTCACTGTGTTGAAAAATAAAGGACTAGATGTCATCCTAGGGATGGACTGGTTAACCACCAACAAAGGTTTCATTGATTGCTTCAATCGGACCGTGATTCTCACACACCACCATGGTAAAACAATAAGAGTATCCGCCAAAGAAAGGGAAATGCCCAGGCAACCAAGACTGAACAAGGTGGACATTTCTGAATTAAACAAGGTTCCAGTAGTAAATGAATTTCCAGACGTATTTCCCGAAGAGCTACCAGGCATGCCACCCGACCGAGAGATAGAGTTCAGCATTGAGCTAGCACCAGGAACCACCCCCATATACAAGAAACCATACAGAATGGCACCATCCGAGTTGGTTGAACTGAAGAAACAAATAAAGGAATTGCTTGACAAGGGATACATTCGAGCCAGTTCCTCACCATGGGGATCACCAATTTTGTTTGCCAAAAAGAAAGATGGAACACTGCGATTGTGTATTGACTACCGAGCACTCAACATGGTCACAATCAAGAACAAATACCCTATGCCAAGAATAAATGATTTATTCGATCAACTCGCTCAGGCCAAGGTATTCTCAAAAATCGACCTAAGGTCAGGATACCATCAATTAAAAGTACGAACAGAAGATATCCCCAAGACAGCCTTCACCTCCAGATATGGACTGTATGAGTTCACAGTAATGCCTTTTGGATTAACAAATGCCCCTGCATATTTTGTTCACCTCATGAACAAAGTATTTATGAAGTTTATGGACAAGTTCGTTGTGGTATTCATCGACGATATTTTGGTGTACTCCAAGACACCAGAAGAACACGCTGAACATCTCAGAATGGTACTAGGAGAACTCGGGAAACACCAATTGTACGCCAAGTTCAGCAAGTGTGAATTTTGGTTAAGGCAAGTAGGCTTTCTAGGCCACGTGCTAACCCAAGACGGGATCGCCGTGGACCCAGAGAAAGTCAAGGCCGTACTTGGCTGGAAGTCACCAGCCAGCGTAACGGACATACGGAGTTTCTTGGGAATGGCAGGATATTACCGCAGATTTATTGAAGGATTCTCCACCATAGCCAAGCCAATGACGCAATTGCTCAAGAAAGATAAGAAATTTGAATGGACAGAAGCCTGTGAGAAAAGTTTCCAAGAGCTAAAACGGAAATTAACAACAGCACCAGTATTGATTGTGCCGGACATACGCAAGAATTTTGAAGTATTTTGTGACGCGTCCAGGAAGGGACTCGGATGCGTATTAATGCAAGAAGGCAAGGTTGTCGCATACGCTTCAAGGCAACTTCGCAAGCATGAGGAAAACTATCCCACTCATGACTTAGAAATGGCAGCAGTTATTCATGCACTCAAGGAATGGAGGCACTTCCTACTTGGAAATCGATGTGAAATATATACGGACCATAAAAGTCTCAAATATATTTTCACACAGCCAGAGCTGAATTTAAGGCAACGACGCTGGTTGGAGCTAGTAAAGGATTATGATGTCGGAATCCACTATCATCCTGGAAAAGCAAATGTGGTAGCCGATGCTCTTAGTCGGAACCCCAGCGCCAACCACAACAATCTGCCCAACTTAAGACCCGAATTCCAACAGGAATTTGCCAGACTCAACATGTTGATGATAGCAGAAGGCACCATAACAAACTTGGAGATACAGCCCAACCTTGTGACAAGAATCAAAGAAGCCCAGCCCGGTCACCCCAGCATTGAAGGTATCAAAAGAAAGGTGAGTATGGGCAAGGCCTCGGAATTCATCATAGACGAAGAAGGGACACTATGGTACGGAAACAGACTCTGCGTACCGGACGTAGAAGACCTCAAACGGCAGATCCTAGCTGAAGCCCACACCGCTCCATATTCGATCCACCCTGGAGGAACCAAGATGTATAAGGATATCCAAGAAGGATTTTGGTGGCACGGCATGAAAAGGGACATAGCCACCTTCATTGCATGTTGCCACTCTTGTCAACGTATAAAGGCCGAACATCAGAAACCAGCTGGACTACTGCAACCAAATAAAATACCGGAGTGGAAATGGGATGAAATAGGGATGGATTTCATTGTCGGACTACCTCGATCACGACACGGGAATGATGCCATATGGGTTATCACCGACAGATTGACTAAGGTGGCACATTTCATCCCAGTAAAGACGACCCACACCACTCAGAAGCTTGCCAAAATATATCTCTCTCGCATAGTTTGTCTGCACGGTGTCCCGAAGACTATATTATCCGACAGAGGAACATAGTTCGTCTCAAGATTCTGGGAGCAGTTACAACAGGCTCTAGGAACTCAACTAGCCTTCAGCACGGCATACCACCCTCAGACAGATGGACAAACAGAACGGGTAAACCAGATTTTAGAGGACATGCTGAGAGCATGTGTCCTCACCTACGGAGCCAGTTGGGAAGACAGCCTGCCATACGCCGAGTTCGCGTACAACAACAGTCATCAGGCCAGCCTGCAAATGGCACCATTTGAAGCCTTGTATGGGCGAAAATGTTGTACCCCATTAAATTGGTCAGAGACCGGAGACAGCCGTATCTTCGGCCCAGACCTGCTCAAGGAAGCCGAGGAAAAGGTCCAGTTAATCAGAGATCGACTCAAGACCGCCCAAAGCCGACAAAAGAGTTATTACGATCAGAAACATCGTGGGGTCAACTTCAAACCAGGTGAATTCGTGTACCTACGAGTGTCCCCTATGAGGGGGTTGCAACGATTCAAAATTAAGGGAAAGCTAGCGCCAAGATTCATTGGGCCATTCGGTGTACTGGCACGGAAAGGCGCAGTGGCATACCAACTAGACCTACCTGAGGAATTATCAGATATCCACAACGTGTTCCACGTATCGCAATTGAGGAAATGCGTGAGCAACCCAGAGAAACAAGTATCCCATGAGAACATAGACGTGCAGCCAGACCTCACTTATCGGGAACACCCAGTAAAGATATTAGAGGAGTCTGAAAGGAGGACCCGACGGAAAACCGTCAAATTTTTCAAGGTTCAGTGGAGTAATCACACCGAAAGTGAAGCAACATGGGAAAGAGAGGATTTCCTTCGAGCAGAGCATCCACACTTATTTAAGGATCAACTGAAATCTCGGGGACGAGATTTTTCCTAAGGGGTAAGGTGTTGTGACGCTCCAAAAATTTCATTTGGGTTTTTGCAAAATCCTTGCTGGATTTTTCCTTGAAATTTGAGGCTTTCAGTAAAACAACCTTCTTAAAAATTTCCTTTTCCTTGACTAGGGTTTTTCTGTTCTCTCCTTCAAGCCCTGGGTTTGACCTTCTTAAAAACTCCTTCTCTCTATTGTTTTCCCTTCTCAGATTCTTATTGGAATTTTCTTTTTAAGAAAAACTCTATGAAAAAGATTTGGGATTTTCATTCTATTGAAAACCATCCATGAACTTGTACCTTGCCCATGAGGTAAAACCACTCCAACATCTTCACCCCTCCTTGTCAACAACTCAAATTCCCTATCCCAACTCATCCAAACAAGTTTTGGATTTTATTTTATCTCTCAAATATTTTCTGTCAATTATTTTGAGCCTGATGGATTTTCAAAGCAAGTACCCTTTTCCATTTGAGATTTGACTTCAAACCTACTCTACTGGCTAGTCCTTTGCACCCACAACCCAGAACCATCTTGATCCACTCATCTTCTTTTCAAATTTTTCAACTTACACTCCCTGCAAGTTTGGACCAGATTTGTCAAATTTGGTGAAATTCATATCTACACTTCTCCAAAAATTCCACCAAAAATCAGGCAGCCTACTAGAGCAATGAGAAGTCACTCCACCAAAAATCAGCCCAAGGAAAAATCCCTACATGCCTGGATCATTCTGTCGAACACCTTGCATGCACTGTTCAAACACATTCAGCAATTTCAGTCTTCAGTGTTGATTTCTTCAGTTCATCTTCAGTCACGCGCACACAGTGCCCTTGGCACGTTGTTCGCCACCTGGTCTGCGTGTCCAGAGCCCCGCACGCGCGCTTGGCTTCTTCCTGGCGTCGGTGGCGCTCTGACCCGACCGCGCCGGCGTGTCCCGCGGCGGCTGAACCGCCGTGGCGGCCAACAGGGAGCAGAACGGCGGCTCAACGCCGTTCCGCGCCGCACAGCCCCGCTGATGGCTCCGCGTGTCCACCTCCACGCCAGCGCACACATGCAGCACAGCCGTCGTGGCGCGGCACGCACAGAGCGTGCTCTCTGCCGCCGACGGACCCGCGCCGTCCCGTTCCGTCGAGCTCCACCTCAGCAAGCTTAAACCAACGCCGTTGGCTCCAAAATGGACTCCGCGAACCTCCACGACGGTGCTCAACTCCTAAACTCCCCCGACCAAGCACTGCACCACCGTAATCGCTCGCCGGAGAACGCCGTTCTCGGCCACCGCCTCGGATCGCCTATAAAAGGAGACCCCGAGCCCTTCCGCGAGCACGCACCACCCCTACACTCCACCAACGCCGTGCCAGGTCACTGGGAGGACCTCGAGGAGGTCTCCTCCCCCGACTCCGGCCACCCCGCTCTGCCTCGGCCTCCAGCTCGATTCGCTCCGGTGAGGCCGTCTCCGGCGCCCAAACTCCGTCCATCTCCCTCTCTGGCTACCAGATTCTTAACCCCCTCCTCAATTTGATCAGTGCAGCTCTCTCCGGCGACCTCCAACCACGCCCGAACCGCCGTCCGCCGGAGCAGGGGCCACCGCCGACGTGGTGCTTCCCGGCGACCACCTCGACCACCATCCAACGCGGAATGGCACCCTGAGCACGGAGGTAACCTCCGATCTCTCTGCCTCGCCGTGGATCGCCGCCGGCGACCACCGCGGCCCTCGGGCGCCAGCGAGCCCCGACCCGCCTCTTTAAATTTTTAAACCTGACAGATGGGACCCGCCTGTCAGCTTCTCTGTCTTTTCTATTCGAATCGTTTTCTGAAAACGCCTTCGGGCAAAATACGCTTTCTCCGTTGCGCTTGCGCATTTCCTATCGAACCGTTTTCTGTTTTCTCAGTTAGAACCCTGGAAAGTTTCTGTTTCATTACAGATGAGTCCCTGGGCAAAAACCCTTATAACTTTTTATCAGGAGCATATTTTTGAGTGATTCTTTTTCTGTTCTCCTCAAAATTTTGTCTAGTTTGTTATCAGATTTATTTGAAAAATATTTGCAATACTTTGTCTGCACCTCTCGGTATTCACGTTAGCGCGTATGTTTTCTCTGTACCGTAGATACCGACGGAGGTGACGGGGCCGCAAACTTCACCGAGCTAGGCTCCGACTACTCTGAACCAGGCAAGCATGTTCGAACTTTTGATATGATAAGTGTATTGGCATGGTTGCATGTAGATAGTTTCATGGCATGCGTGGAGCATACCGATGGACCGTTCGTTATGCATTGTTGGGGCAGATAAGCCTGATGATTTCACACGTCGATGGACGTGAGTATGTAAGGCCATGGGTTGGCATGAAGATGGGTAAGATGGCAGTGTTGTAGCATGCCAGTCTTAGGCCATGCTAGTTATCTTCAGTACCAACCCGTATCGGTTGGTTCATATCCATTCCCTTTCCCTGTACTACCACATGTTTCCCGAGAGGGATATGGTTTAGTAAGTCGCAAACCGCTTTCTTGGTACACACCAAAAAGGAGAGGCCGGGATGCTAGTTCCATGGCCCTGGATTAAAGCCAGGCATCCGGTCAGGGGGCATGGGTGTTTCCGGTTGGGACCGAGAGGGGGGCACCCCTTAGAGCGCGCGTATATAAATTTGATCCCATGCTATTCGAGATTGTGATCTCCCAGTCTCAATAGTTTTTCTTGGACGATGTTGAGGGTGATTCCTGGCATCGAAGAGTTGGATGGGTGTGTACTAGATTGCTGTGTTTTCTTCTGAAATACCGTAACGGAACAAGTCCTAGTGACTACAGAAATCCGTCGACTGTGGGAAATTTTTGTACAAACTCTGCAGAGCTCCATATCCTTAAATCATCTTATCTATTTCCAAGTTCCCTGCTAACAGTCATGTGCCAGTTTGGTGACAGATTTCCCGGTGGAACGCATGAGCTCAAAGACCGGTTAAATGTTTATTCTTGTGGATGGACTAACCCGTTTAATTCCATGTGTTGATTATACTTATGATGAGTATATTATTTCCTTATCAGTTAAAAGCCCTTTATGTGGTGTCGCTCAGACGCCCGACTGTGGCGTTTCTTTTAAAGCCATTTATGTGGTGTCGCTCAGACGCCCGACTGTGGCGTTTCTTTTAAAGCCCTTTATGTGGTGTCGCTCAGACGCCCGACTGTGGCATTTCTTTTAAAGCCCTTTATGTGGTGTCGCTCAGACGCCCGACCGTGGCATTTCTTTTAAAGCCCTTTATGTGGTGTCGCTTAGACGCCCGATTGTGGCATTTTTATTCTGCATTTTCCGCTCGAGGAGTCTTTCAGACACTCGTTTGGCACCAGTATTATTATTCCGCATTTTCCGCTCGAGGAGTCTTTCAGACACTCGTTTGGCACCAGTATTATTATTATTCCGCATTTTCCGCTCGAGGAGTCTTTCAGACACTCGTTTGGCACCAGTATTATTATTCCGCATTTTCCGCTCGAGGAGTCTTTCAGACACTCGTTTGGCACCAGCATTAACATTCCGCATTTTCCGCTCGAGGAGTCTTTCAGACACTCGTTTGGCACCCAGCATTATCACTTCTATGTCTGATCGTACTGGTTATTTATCCATGTATTTCATGTGGGCATTTGTTATATCTTACGTCCGTACTGTCTTGCGAGTACTTTCAAAGTACTCACTGGCTTGTTGATTTGGCCAGATGCTGACGAAGGTGATCTCATGGATGAAGAGTTCGATAGCGAATCCGACGCCTAGAGGAGTCCCAGTCAGTCTCGTGCGACCCTGGAGTTGGTCACTGTTTCATATCCGCTTCCGCTACCCTAATAAATTCTTCGAGCTTCACCTCGACGCTCGATGGGATGTTAGTTTGAGAATCCCATAACCCCTCCCACTGTATTACTCCACCTCTACCATATTCGCGAGTCAGTAGTATGCCACCACTCCCTTGTGCCATTATTCGCCTTTATGTATAATTATTGGCACGCTTGTAATAAATTGTTGAGCATCGTCAGCTCAACCCTGTAATATATTTATGCTACTGGCTTATTGTATCAAAAGTTTGTCTACCAGTGAGGAGGTTTTATCTCAAACTGGATTCTAAGGATTGGTTTCTCAATAAATATTTTATTGGAAAACCGGTCGTGACAATCCCAGATCTGGACACATGGTGACGTACATAGTCAAGGTCCATGCATAATAATGTTGAGCTCAAATGTGGCGG
Organism: Aegilops umbellulata; assembly: GCA_032464435.1. Lineage (NCBI taxonomy): Eukaryota > Viridiplantae > Streptophyta > Magnoliopsida > Poales > Poaceae > Aegilops > Aegilops umbellulata. The sequence continues at coordinate 607,194,016 of CP136058.1, forward strand.
TCAGTAATACTGTGCAGCAAATAGTACTACTCCGGTATAGAGGAAGTAAAATAATCGGCTTATTATATATAGCCACTCTTGGCTACATGGATGAGATAGTAAGACATGGAAAAACAAGAATGGTGGCAGCTAGTGGGTTCAAGTCTTCAGGGGCCTAGCTAGCTATACGTTTCCTCCAAGGTAAAAAGTACTCCTACTAGTACTACAAAGTATACTACTTGTACAATAATGAAAGAGAAGGCGAGAGGGTTAAAAATGGAATACCTTGGTAGATGGTGACGGTCCGATCGTGGTAGATTCTGTGACCATGTTGCACATCAGTGGTACCATGGGTAACGACTGCTAAGATAGTTGATCCCAATATGCCAAAGTCAGCTACAAGGTTCCAGGTTAGACCGAATCGCGAATGCAAATGCACATCCAGGATCGGTGATCTTATTTTGATCGGGGGATGACTGGTCCCTGCAAAATAATGGAGTACCGTTAGGGATGCAAATGATGGTTTGTGCATTCCGTTTGTAATCTCCCGTACCGTAGGATGTCAACCAGATGAAACAAGTCCCCTGGCTTGTCACCGCGAAGATGCGGCCTAGATGGCGCACGGCGTCTTCGAACGTGTAGGGGTACAAATCTGCCGCCGCCAACATGCGCCAGCCTCTGCCGTTACTGCCTCCTGCATTGATGGCAATCCTTATGTCGAACACCGCGATGAGATAGTAACCATCGTAGCCGCGTGGCTTTGTTGGTGGGTCTGCAATTGCTATCTTCTTCAATCTCATGTAGGCATCATCATACGTATTCTTGCCCAGCCAGTCCGGAAGGCCGATCCCAATGGTGGAGAAGGGGTCTACCAGAACGGCCGCACTGCTGTGGATGTTGTGCAAAATCATGGTGGTATCCGGCCGGAGGTATGCAAGCCAATCTTCGTTGGCACCGACCCAGACCTATATATAAGACGGTGGGCAGCGGAGAAATTACGGGATGGAAATGGAATAACTAAGTACTACATGACCAAACTCCATTACTGACCTGCTCATCGGACAAAATCCGACTACCTCTCAACGTCGTCAACTCTAGCGGAGTCAACGTGCAACCATGGCCAGGGAGCGGTGGACTGTTCGAAGAATTGTCCCATAGAAGAACCTTCTCCTCGAGGACGCATGGAAGACCAACAAGCATGGCCTTTTCCCAAGCCTGTTTAAGCAGCGTCTTGAAAAAGTTGGTGCAGGAAGCACCGAGTCTTGCGGCGGTGAGGACGTCGGAGCGGCGTGCGATTTCTCCCAGAGAATCGTCGTCCAAGGTCTCCTAGCCCCGACGACTAGGAGAACCGCCTGGCGAATCCATGGGAGCAGCGACGAACTGCCTTCTCTTCAGGGGGAGGGGAACTGGCGAGGAGGAGATAAGAGCGTAGTAACCGCAGGGCCTCGTCCCTTCCAACTGTAGATCGTTCCTCAGCGAAGGGGTGAGGCTATTATTTACTACTCTAAATAATAGCACTAGTAAATAATAGCACTAGTAAGAAATTTTTGGCACTAGGTAGTAGTTTTTGGTACCATGGAGTACTAGTACTAGCATTATGGAATGTTATGGGATTGCATTATACTGTAAATAATAGCACTAGTAAGAAATTTTTTGACCAGAAACAGTAGGAGTACCTCCCACTGTGTTATATATTAATATAGGTTAGTGAAACTGTACATTGTAATTACAATCCATCCTCCTTTGGTGGATGGGAAGCAGGTGCTAATTTTACAGAGATGCAAGTATTATTGAAATGTGTTGTTTGTGTTCCTCTCTAACCCTATGGGTGAGCAGTGAAAAATCAGCCTTAAGTCTACTTAACCAAGCAGTTTTGGATGGTAGGATCTTTCTAAAGTGCTTGTTGTTGCGCTCCTTCCATATACTCCAGGCCGCCAACAAAAATAGTTCCATAAAGAGCGGTCTATCCCAGTCTTGTTTTGCTTTGGAAATGTTGTTCAGTCTTGTACTTCCCTGAGGCCAGGAGAGGCCAAGATGGGACCAGCAGTCAGAGCTGAAGTGGCACTCAAAGAAGAGATGTTCCAACGTCTCCTCAATTGGTAAGCCACAAAGGATGCAGTCATGATTGTCTCCAATTTTGTAGTGCCTTCGCTTCAGCATATTCCTGGTGTTGAGGCGGTTAGAAAGTAGCAGCCACCCGAATACTTCTATTTTCATGGTTGACTTAGATTTCCAAATCCATCCAAAAGATTCATGTGCTTGAGTTTCTCTGAAGTAGAATGTGTAGTATTGTTTTCCAGAGAAGAGATTGGTGTTCCAGACATATGTCCACTTGTCAATCTCATTGGAAAGTTGAACCTCCAAAACTTCCATCTGAAGCTGTCTCAATTCTGCGTGTGCTTGTGGTGAGAGCGGTAGATGAAACGCCTCGTGTAGGGTGGTGATGCCCAAGAATTGTTGGACGGACAGATCCTCATTTTTGGCATATGATAATGCTCGAGGATACAAGTCAGCAAGGATGCCCTCTCTCCACATGTCCTTCCAAAAGAGGACGTTTTCACCATTCCCCACAGTCACCTTAGAGATACCCCGATAAGTTGGTATTAGCTTGATCACATCTCTCCACCAAAACGATCCGCATGGGTCGGACGCATGCGGGATTTGGTCGATGTAGTAAGTGTCCCAAATCAGTTGCACCCACGGTGTATCCCATTTATTGTAGAACTTGTGAAGGTATTTAAGCAGTAGGGCATCACCTTGAACACGCAGATTTAATACTCCCAAACCACCACTTGTCTTGGGCCGACACACCATTTCCCAGGAAGCAAGGGAATTAATTTTGTCACCATTGTCCGTTTTTTTGATCCACAAGCATTTCCTTCTTATTTTGTCCAGTAACTCAATGATCTTTGTTGGCAGTCTCAGCGTACAGATGGCAAATATAATGAGTGATGTAATGACCGAGTTAAGAAGTGAAAGTTTGCCGCCATAAGAAACCATGTTGAGGGTGGCAGACAACCGTCTCTCGAGTGAGCAGACAAGGGGCATAAGCTCTTGGACAGAGGGTCTAGTAGTGCCAAGTGGCAGCCCAAGATAGGTGAATGGCATTTTCCCCACTACACATCCGAAGATGTTGGCAATCTCCTGACTTTTTTCTGCGCCACAATTGATTGGGGTAAGAGTAGACTTGTGGAAGTTTATTATTAGTCCAACTGAGGAGGCATAGTCGGTTAAGATGGTCTTGATAATCTGATCTTGTTGCATGCATGCTGGAATGACCAATATAGTGTCATCGGCGTACTAGATCACAGGATACTCTTTTTGGTTTGTTGAATGAAAAGGTAGGCTTATAAGATTGCACTGGAAAGCATCATTGATGGCTGCTTGAAGAAGATCGGCCGCAAGGACAAAAAGTAGTGGCGAGAGGGGGTCGCCCTGCCGTACCCCACATTGACAAAGAAATTGCCGACCAGGTGTACCATTTAGTAGTACTGATGATTTACCTGAGGAGAATATGCAGCGAATCCAGCTTATCCATTTATCATTAAATCCCATACTTCTCATAATGTCAATCATGGCCTCGTGCTCAACCGTATCAAATGCTTTTGCAAAGTCTAGTTTCAGGAGCATAATTTCCTGCTTGGATTGTTGACATTGATATATGTATTCGTATGCCCACGCAAGGCAATCTTGAATAGTTCTTCCCTTGAGAAATCTGTACTGGTTACGGTGCACGATCTTGAGTATGACTGTTTGTAAGCGATTGGCCAGGATCTTCGTTATAACCTTAAGACAATAGTTCAAGAGCGTAATTGGTCTATAATCATTGATCGTTTCGGGAGAGCTGATCTTTGGGATGAGTGTGATGAATCCATCATTAATGCTCTCAAGTGAAAGATTGCCCTCGTGAAATTGATGGCAGAGCTTGTAAAAGTCTTCCTTAATAATTGGCCAACATTTCTTGAGAAACACACCCGTGAAACCATCCGGGCCAGGTGCTCTATCTGCAGTCATCTCCCTAATGACATTGTCAATCTCTGCGTGTGAAAAGGGGACAGTGAGGACGTCCAGATCATGGCACTTCTTAATGATTCTGTGTAAATCAAATTTCATGTCATGTCCAGAAGAAGAACCCATTCTTTCTTTGAAAGTTTGGAAGATGATGGATTCTTGCCCTTGGTGATCTTCCATTTTGTCCAGTAAGAAATTTTCGGCACTAGGTAGCGTGGATTAAGAAATTTTGGGTATTTTTTTTTCATTTTTTGTACACGCCAACTAGTGTCAAAAAACGTCGTACATTATGTGAAGGAGGAGTACGTACTCGTACTGTAACAGTACTGGTACTACTTTTCTCAACTAGTAGTGCGATGTACTGTACTTCTAGTCTAGTCTTGTATAGTGCACCAGTTTTGAACTCTTGAATCTCAGGGCCAAGGAGCTACAGTTGGAAGTGGAGGGTACTACTGTTCTCTAGAACCATCACTGTACTATCAATGCAGGGGAAGTACACCTGCGTAGTGGCCTAGTGGGTACTTCGGTGCTCTATTCAGCCGCTCCTCTCACGTAGCTGGCCTACTCAGCCGCTCCTCTCACGCACACACTAGCAGCCTGTTTATCAGCGACGGTTACTGCGGGGGCAGAACATTTGAGTTATTTGATACAACGAGACTAGGCTTTTCGCTTCCATTTGTGGAGGTGTAATGGATCTCGTCGAACTTTGCTAGTAGTTCCTTCTTTATGAATGAGATGAAGCAAAGCTTTTGCCTCCGTTTCAAAAAAACACGTCAAGAGAAATTTCTTTTATAGTAGATCCGATAATGGAGTGAAGTCCATGCATGCAACGCCACAAGCTACAGAGTAGTAGTAGAGCACTTTACGTGCAGAGCCATATTGCACAGTTCCCAATGCCCCGCCAGGCTTTTCCGGCTCCTCGGGCTTAATTGGGAGGCGCTAGTTTAAATATGCTACTAGCTGGAAGCTGCAAGCGAGGTGCGGCTAGGGCTAGCACGCGAGCCACGGGATGCTGGGAAGGAAAACCCGTTCACGTGGCTAGGTTGTCCAGTGCACCCAGATTGTGGGGCCGCACGTTCATTTGACTTCAAAACTCAAACTACCCGTGTAAAATATTGGCTCGCAGCGAAGTGTAAAAGGGCCACCGTGCGTTTGGCCGGGATCGAACCCACAAAACGAGGTATACACTCCCGCGACCACTAGTAGTACTCGTTGGAGTACAACGCAACCTACAATCGCCTTTTGTCGCTAGTAGTACGTACATTGTTCCTTACAAGAAACCCCTAAGAGCATGGTTAATAGTATAGCCAGCTGCTGGCTATAAGCCAGTGCCATGTCATCTACAGCCCATCTTATAGCCAACATGTAGTAGTAGTTTATTTCTTATAGCCCGCTGACTCAGCTCTATTGTACTTGCTCTAATAATGCAAGAAACCACTAAAATGCCAAGAAACTACTACCACTTGCATACGTGGCAGCCTTAAGATAAGACTACCTTATCAACCATTATACATGCTCTTAGCAACAAAAATCCTCGAGTGACCTCCTACCTCCGGCCCGTCCACCTAGTCATCCTCGGCCATGGGACGCAGCTACCGCCGGCGGCAGAAGGCGAGGTCAAAACCGCCGGCGATGCGGAGCCCATGTTGCGGCAGCCTGGATGCCAGCTCCGTCCGGCGCTCGCGGCCGCTAGCTAGCCAAGATAGCTCCGTCCAGCTGCTTGTCTGCAAGGTTTGCTAACTAGATTGGCACGGCAGCGCGGCGGTTTGCTCGCGCGCGGCGCGCTAAGGCCAGCCATCTGGCTCGAGCGAAGGCCAGCGCGGCGGCTTGCTCACTCGTGAGTCACGCTCGGGCCAGCCTGCCAACCCGTGCGGAGGCCAGCGCGGCGTCCGGCCCGTCCGGCGGAGCGGCGGCCAACTCGCTCATCACCGGCGCCACAGACGAACACGCATCAGTAATGTTTGAAGTAATGTTCAGGAAAAATAATGATTTGAGGGGGAATAACAGGATAGAAGGTCAGATGTGGGTCCCTCGTGTCAACGGTCAAACAAAATGTGTTGGTTTAAGCTGCCTCATCAGCACGGACATGTGGGCCAACCCTGTCATAAATGGGTTTAAATGAACCTAATCGGTAGGAGTACTAGGTAGTTTTTGGCGTGGATTAAGAAATTTTGGGTATGTTTTTGCTATTTTTTGTACAATAGATTCCTCCTAGGGCTGGTTGAAAGTGGTAGTTTTTTGTTAAATACTCTACATATTGTAAGTAGGAGTGAAAGTTAAGCTTTGGAAGCCAATGAGCAAGGCTGGTTACATAGTGCATATGTGTACATGATTGAAAGTAAATATCAACCATGAGTGACTAATATCTTGATGGAAAACTCGAAACTATGGAATACTAGGAAAAGAAATGCATGGTTGGAAATACTAGCAATGTTCATGTCCGTTGCAATGAATCATAATTAGAATAATACTTATTCACAAACTTGATACAAAACACTCTAACTTTGATATACATATGTCACTAGAGATATATTATGTTTCAATTAGAATATATTCCTTGGGCTGTTTTGGTGAGGTCAGGGAGGGATGTGGTTGGTTTTAAGATACTAATTATGGGTTTTTCTGCAAATTGGTAGACAAGTGGGATGTTGGTGAGAAAAGGCGACAACTTACCTCACAATCATTAGATGTAGATCTAATGGTCAGAAACGACGGATGGCAGACACACCAGCATCACCAACTTAGTCTTGTGTAGGAGTACTAGCAAGATCCGTGCATTGCACGGAACATCAAGATGCATTTTTTTATAGAACACTTGTTGTGATTGACCCTTGCGGGAGTAATCCCATGTGTAAAAACTAATGATATCTCAAGAAATATGAGATAAGGTGAAGAATAGTGGGGTGTGGTGGTGGTTGGTGGTCGGACTGAGCAGAGGCATGGGGATTGACGACGCCGGCAGCGGCCACCAGGCCAGTTTGTTCCAGAGGCTTCCTTTCTTAATTGCTCAAGAATGAGGTTTGTTGGAGGTAAGGATGAACGAGGGAAGGCCTTGTCTGCAAATGTGGAGAGGGGTGCGGGTATCTTTTAGTTTAGTTTCCATCCGTCAGATATAGATCGGACGGTCTATATTGCAAGATGGCACGCGTACCATCATCACCAACTCGGTTTTTTATAAGAGAAGAAATATAAGTATGGAGATACAAATGTATTATCGGTACTTGCTTCCGTAAACTAGCATCTACATTCTATTCAACGCCTCGGCATGTGGGGCCTTAGAACAATGACTTCTCGACTGTGTAAAACGAAGATTTTCCCGTCACCGACAAGGAGGGGGTGACGGCGGCGCGCTTTTTGGCTTACTCTAGTCCTAGTAGTCATACTAGGTGGTCTAAGCACGTGTAGATTTATTCTTTTTCACGTCTCGTGTTCGCTGTACTGCCACGACTGTTCATGAATAGACGGTAAGTTATTCACGGGGAAACCCTTGTTGAGCATGTTTGTGTGTGTGTGAGAGAGAGAGAGAGAGAGAGGGAGAGAGTGCGTGTGTGATATGTTAGAGACTGAGGCAATGATAACAGATTCTTTGTGTCTATGTGTGTGGAGGATAGAGAGAGACATGTACATGGGGCTTTGTGTTGTGTAACGTGGAGACACATATACATAATTAGAGAGTGAGTGTGTGAGATACACATGCGGACATGAGGAGAGATGAGGATCCAGGTAAATGGGTGTTTGTGCGTGTCTGTGTGTGTTTGTGCACGCGTTTGTGTGTGAGAGGGAGAGAGTGTATGTGGAGTAGAGAGACCACTGATGATGTAAACCTAGTATAAGGGAAGGGGGAATGGTGTGACATGTGTAGTAGCGAGATAGCACGGGTGCGGGCGGGGGGAGCAGACTATTTGGAAGAGACATCGAGTGTGTGTGTGGGAGAGGGGTGTGAGAGCGAGAGAAAGAGAGAGCTAGCGATGGAGAGAGAGAGAGGAAGAGAGGGGGCGAGAGGGGTCGTTTGTGTCCATAAATGGCGTATAGATAGGGAGACAATGTTGATGTTGTCCGAAATTGGCCTATGAACGGAGACGCAAGGGAAGCGAGTCATCATGTGTGTGATAGGGACTTCATGAGAGATCTAGAATAGATGGTGTAGAGAACAATGTGCGAAATTGAGAACGATTATACATTGGGAGCTATGCAAAGAGTCACGACATATATGTATACAGGGAAGGAGCTGGGGCGGGTCCGCATGTGGGAGAGATAGAAAGAGGAGAGTGGTGCACAAGGAGACAAAGTGTGCTTGTTTGCAGTGGGGGTGGTGTGTGAGGTGAGTGCGCGAGAACCACATAACTAGGGAGGTAGACATTTAGGGGCGACGTTTTGTGTGTATGGGAAATATACACTCTACATAGTGTGTGTGCTTGGGTAAGAGAGATAGCGGGAGACCTAGAGAGTGAGCAAAGAGATGTGTGCATGCCCGAGAGACAAAGTGATAGAGACCTATGTTGGGGTCCGGACTTTACAAGAGAGAGGGGTGTTAATGTGCTCGTGTGTTGGTGTTTGGGGGAGAGAACGACTTCTGTGTGTGTGTGTGTGTGTGTGGTGGGGGGGTTGACTTCAGATAAAGAGTGAGGTGTCTATATTTGAGGGACTTTAGCGTAATTGAGATATTGTGCACTCATGGTTGATCAAGTTGTTTCACAGTTTGTACAATGAGATAACGATACTTTTGAACATGCGTGATATACCTTGATGTACCAGAATTACAAACCTCAGATTGGAATTTTGGAATTCGACTCCATCATTAGCTTTTGTAATTCATTTAAATGGAGGTACATTTTTTAAGCCGAGATTTCGTGATTTCAAATTCATATATCAAACCTAGAGATATACACATACGGGCACGTTCAAACTTTATAATCATCCACTTTATTCATACACATACACATTTTTGCTTTTGTCATCATATTTAGGATAAACACATTTGGAATTTCATTTGAATTGGACCGTATGATGGTATTTGCTTGTAGTAGCTCAATGATCCATATTTGAATTGAATGGACAATCTAAGTTTCGAGTTGGAAACATTGATTTTCAAAACTTGCACATTTTTTGCGTGCAAAACAAACAAATTGTCGGCCATGATATCCTAGTCGGCCGTACGAGAGCAGAATACTTATAATTTTAGGCGCCAAAAGCTTTCAAACTTCCCGCTCACATTGAAATATCACGCGCCCGAAAGTTTAGCCCTGTGATATTCCTGTTTTACCCCTGCCACATGAATGGAAAAGGGCTGCTTTGGTAACTCCATTGTTTGCCCCTCCCCTTCCCCTCCCCGACCCCCCCCCAACCACGGCAAGCCGCCGAATCTAGTCCTCCGCCGCAGCGGTGGACCTCACACCCCACCGGATCTACCTTCTGCACCTTGGAACCCCCAACTGCCAACTCACCACTTCACCGGAGCCGCTTCAGCGACTGGCTTGTCCACCGCTCCAGATCTCCTAGACCGCCATCATGGTGCACTGCACCAGATCTGCTTAACCAGCACCCTCGTCCACCACAGCGTAGGCCCTTCACTGACTCCCTTGTCCGCCCCTTCGCTAGCCCTTCATACAAGCCCTCGTCGGCCGCAACAGATCCGCCTCACCGAAAGCACTGTACAACGCGCCCGCCGAAGCCTTCGTCCACTGCACCGGACCCACTCCACGGACGCCATATTCAACTCCACCGGCCCTGCTTTACCGACGCCGCAGCCTCATCAGGTTATTTCGATTTGTACTCCTTCGGTTTTTCTCTTTATCGTGCAACTGTTCACTTACCACAGATGAGCTTTCTTGTATGTCGACAGGCGCCGCAACCGTAGCACCGGAGCCGCTTCAGCGACGGCGACAGCCGGCCCAAACTCAACCGCAACACGAGCACCATCGACGATCCTTAGCTATCAAGTATGACAACGATACCCATACGGGGTCGAGAATCAGGTACTATTATCCATCGGCCGGCGCCTACGTTCACTTTCCTAGCATAAGCACCGCACCTTTGAATTTCTTCAGGGCATCATTCAATTTTTCATGAGACGCGTTATTCTGCTTGCACCTATAGGGCCATACTTCTGGCAGTGAACATGTTACATGTGCTAAATTACATACCAGTGCACATATAGTTAATATGCTTTAGTTTTGTTCTGATGCCACCTGTTGGTTCCATCAGACTGCTTAATGTTCTCCATGCTTAATTACACATCAGCAAACTAGCATGTGGTTCCGCTGCTTTTTGTTCGTTTTACCCTACATTTTCTGATGCTAGCTATTACATCACTGCTCCGAGCCTCTGTTCATTACTTGTTTGTGTGTTCTTGATCTTCCCAAGTTGCATGACTAATTTGATGCTTCTATTAATTATGGAGCTGCCAACCCCATCAAGCAAAATATTTGTTCTTTTGGGGCTAGCACCTCGAACAAGCATAAAAATAGAGGGAAGCAGATATACTCCCTCCGATTCTATTTACTCTGCGCATAACTCTTGACCCGCATACCAAGGAGGGCACTGGTTTAATTTTTCTAGACTAATTTTCCAATTAATTAGGGCAGAGGCGGATGGGGCGGGGCACAAAAGGAAACCAACGCTAGGAATCGGCAACGCGTAGACTAATACGAGAAAACTGAGAAAAAGTTATACGCAAAGTAAAAAGAATCGGAGGGAGTATTGTCGTGTATGCACACACCCTTCTTTCATTAGTTTAGATGAACCATTGATGATTAATTCGGACTAGTGCATGCGATTAAAATTAATTTTACCTAAATAGATGGTGCAGAATAAATTACAACAACTAGATTTGCAACCACGGGATGCTGACGATATCTTCAAAGAACATTGCAATAGTAGCTAGGCTTCATAGCAACATATGGTAAGCCAGTGTGTTTTAGTACATGTGAAATGTAATGCGAGTGGGTTGCTTTCTTGGCTTGTGCCCTCGATGTGTAATCCTACCGAATTACAAATAGTTCAGTTGTCTGCTTTGCTGTATTGCTTGATTCGAATGCTTATTTGTTGTTACGCTATACCTGAGTTGGCCAATATGTCAGAAGTGCCTACTGTACTATCGTAAAGAAATGCATGCCTATTTCATTTGAGTCCTTAACTTTTCCTCTCAACTTCATCACAAGACTGTCTTCGTAGTTTATATGAGGCCACACTGTTAAGTGCTTTCTCAGATTATTTCAACTGCTTTGATGCCTTGGCAACTTAAATAAAGCGGTTGTACACTCCCTTTCAACTAGGGATGTCAACTGGGTCCGGTTTAATCCCGATTAAAGTCCACTAGTGGTATGATAGTTCAAAAGAGTTTTTGTTTTTTTGAGGAAAATGAACTAGGGAGGTAGCAAAAACTAACTAGATGGGACTGGCGGATTTCGTTTATTTGCCACTTACATCCCTAGTTTCACCTTACCATTTTAATTTCTTTTCGGCTGATGCTGCTTCGAACCATTTAAATATAGTTTGCCATGCTCAGCAATAATTCGTCCGTCGTTTACCATGTAAGCTTACTGCTTGGATCATACGATAACTATCTCTTACTGATGTCCAGCGGAAACCTTTCAGGATGCCGTTCACACTAGGACACAATGTACAACCCCAGAATCTATTTGTGGAAGCAGTGCGCCATCCATGTTACCAGATGGTAGCAGTTCAGAGGCAACACCGCCGGAGAGCAGTCTGAGCACAGATATTATAGTGCTTGAGGCTCTACTAGAGGCAGAAAGAGATGGTGTGGCTGCCATGAATGAGGTAATATTTATCTTGAGGCTGGAAATTACAGTAACGGCACACATTATGCAAGCAACCCAAGAATTGGAGGAAGTAAGAATGTTGCATTGGAAGACGGAGGAGGTCCTGCTGTTTCTGCTATCTGAAGCCCAAGATAATCCCGGTTCTTCTTTAGATAGCAGTTGAAATTTTCATTAGATTATTGTACTTGCATGTTGTGTCATGTCTCTGAATGGATTATGTTGCAAGACCCCCTATGTTGTCCATGTGTTGCAATGATCCGAATTTTTTAGGCGAGGTAATCCTTAGTACTTGTATGATTGACATAAGGTGAACTATTTGTCGTGTGAGCATATTGTATTGGATGAAATAACTGTTCGAATCAGAGTGTATCCAACCTACTGAATTTGAAGATCACGACATTTCTAAATCATAATCATATATAAAGGTGGAATAAATCTTTGTTGTGGTTTTGAAGAAATAAATAACAAAACATATAATTACTGTGGATATTAGTAATCGAATACAAATTGGATTTGAATTTAGTTTGCCAGGTCCTAGGGCAAACGTGAATGCTAATTCTCCCAAGTTTTGAACGAAGTGGCTAAACACCCACTATAATTTGTGGGCTGCTCGAAGCAAGTGTTTGCGAGATGGAAATTACTGTCTACCCCTAACACTTGACATCCTTATCGACAGGATTTACACTGTTGTCGATAGGGGTAGACTAGTAACTTCAATCAGACGTGACACGACAGCCTCTGAGCCCATTCAGACATGGTGGGTGCCAAACGTGGGCGGCAAAACACATTTGATTCAAGCTCGTCCGAAAGACATGTGTCTCTTCCTCCATTTCCCCATTCATACATGGTGGGCGGCAAAACAAACTTTCCTCGTCCGAAATCGATGTAGGCTTATATTTTAAATAGGGGCAGATGTGTAACTTCCATCAGACGTGACACAACTGCCCTACCTGTCAGCCCCGTTCACACACCGTGGGCGCCAACCGTGGGCAGCAAAACACCCTCTCCTCGCCTGAAATCGATGTAGGCTAATATTTTAAATAGGGGCAGATGTGTAACTTCCATCAGACGTGACACAACCGCCCTACCTATCAGCCCCGTTCATACACCGTGGGTGCCAACTGTGGGCGGCAAAACACCCTCTCCTCGCCCGAAATAGTTACCGGCAAATATTTGGGAGATGTGAGATTACCGTCCTAACCCCAAACGACGCGATGTCCGAAATTTTAAATGGGGGATAAGTTCGTAACTTTCCCCCATTTTAGAGAAGCACGTCCCAAAGTTTGAGATCCCCCCTCCCCTCCATTTCCCCATTCATACACCGTCGGCGGCACGACAACCTCCGCACTGCGGCCAGCCTCCTCCATCCGCCACCCCATCCTCCACCTTGCCGGAGCCGCTACCCCTACCCCGCCGTCCACTACAAGAGATGGATGTCTCTCATCCACGGCGCTGGACCAGGATCCTTTCATCGCCTCCTCTTGCTTCATCAGCGTCGTCATCCACCTTGTCGTTGCCGCTCCTACGACCGCCTCGTCCATGGCAACAGGATATATCCCCGACCCGGCCGTCTGCCGTCTAAAGTCTTCTTCCTCGCCGCCGACAGCCATCGCACCCACAGCACCCTCAACGTATCAGCATAGGCCTACACGGCGTCGCAAGAGAGGTGGTACTCTTCCATATGTGCTTAAGTTATTGATCTCACCCAGAAAATAGATCGTAATTTGTTTACTGTACTTTTCTTGTCCGTACCAAATCGTAGTGGCTAGTTGAAAGCAAACATTGGTTGCGAAGTAGCTTTGTCCGGTTTGCACCTTCAGATCCGCCATGGCACGGGCACTATACTCGTAAAGCTTATGCTTTCCCCCTTCATATTCACTACCATCATCGTAGGTGCTTTGTGCCGTGCTAGCACTGCTCCTCAAGACCTCAACCCAAAGCTTACGTGTTGAAATACGAATCTGATATGATGCTCACATCACTAAAACAGAGAACGTTTAATTGGTCACCTAATGTTCCTATATTCGTCTCGAAAAGCATGTGCGCCACCCACTAGTCCAGCTAGTTCCACTTTCCTGATTTTTCTCTTGATGCTTAGGGTTTCCCCGTTTTATCTACTCTACTATGATCTGCGTAGGTGCTTTCTGTCGTACTAGCATTACTCCACCCTTCAAGCCAAACAACACAACACTTAGAATTCGAAAGCTTAGTTGTTCAAATATGATTGTGATATGATACTGATATTAGTTAACCGACACATTTAATTGGTTAGCTAAAGGTCCCACTTGAGTTTCCAAATGCATGTCGCGACATATAGAGAGACAGTATAATTGCATTTCTTTGTCACTTGTTGACCGTACTTTCTTGTCCATACCAAATCTTAGTTGTTATTTCAAAGCAAACATCGGTTGCTAACTACCCTTTGTGCGGTTTGCAGCTTCAGATCTGCCATGCCACTGCCACGGTCAACACTGTACTCATCATGCTTATGTTTTCCCTATTTTATGATGACCACAATCAGCCTACGTGGTTCGTGTCGTAATAGCACTGCTCCACCCATCGAGCTAAACAAGCTTAGTTGTACAAATTCATATATGATATTATTGTTGATATTAGTAAAACTGAGAGATGTTTAATTGATTAGCTAAATGTTCCTACTTTAGTTTTGAAATGCATGTGAGCCACATATGGAGAGACCGAAAAGAATAGTATTTCTCTGTGCGCTCTGGTTCATCATGGGTGGCCAACCGACATTGTATTAAAAGACTTGTAATATCTTCAATCTACTTGCTCTTCTGCTCTTCTTTAAGATGATACTCTTCTCTTGCGGTCGACTGGTCAGGTCGAGTTGTTCTCCCTTAGTATATTTTGAATCTGTCACGTCAGGTCGACTTGTTCTTCTTTACTATATGTTGAAGCTATCATCTGCGAAGTGTCATCACTTCTGGAGCTCTCATATTTTGAGTAGTAGGCCACATTATATTAATGCACACAACAAATTATAGCATGCATGGCATCTTTTAAAAGAATTGCAGAGATAGCACAAAGGGGTTTACAGGGAGGCGGTATTGGATTAGAATCACTTCTGCATTACAAAGAAAATCTCACTTGTTTTTATGTTTTCATGCATGTCAGATATTGAACATTATCAAAATGATTATGAGAATGGGCACACGAGAGGAATATTGCGGAACGATCCACTGGCTAACAAACTTGGCATGGTGGAGGATGGCCTATCTTATTTACCCATCAAGGTGCTTGCTCTAACTTTGCAAAGTTGTATTGGTCGCACATATTTTGCTTCTGACCTCTTGCATTACTTCTACTTTGTTACACCATCTGCTTAGTTTAATCATCATATATGAGTATATGCCATACCTATCCATTTTCTGTACCTATTCCATGTGTCGTCACACTATGTTTTTCAGTCAAATGTTGTTATTTTGTAATAGATGTCCAAAAGGAAGAGGGTGAGTGCAGATCCTCAAGGAGTACAAACTAGGTATTTGGAAAAGGTAGTGATACCTGTTAAATCAGATAGATCAGCAGCCACAGAAAACACAGGCCCAACTGTACCACACTTTACCCCTACTCCAGTGGCCAAACCCCTATTAGAACTGCTGGGAGCCCAGCGTCAGGTACTGTCTATGATATCAATTCAAAATTTGAACTCCAAAATCTCTGCTTGTGCCTTACCTTCTCTCTTGTATGAAAACTAATTTCAGATGAATCTCCTTGCTCAAAGGATCATACGATTTCAAAACAATAATGTGATATGCATTGCTCTTGTCAGTACCTCTCTCCCTTTTGCCTTGTAACAATGTACTTAATTAATTGCTATTTGATTATGTATCATCAGTCTGCACCTGAGCTTCATTATCCTCTGTTTCTTCTAATATTATTCGATCTATATTTACTCTTTGCAAAATGTAGAATAATGGCAATGCTTATAAAGAATTTTCTTTGGGGAATTTATAGAATTATCCTTCCATCAACATGGAGAAGGGCTTTGTCCAGCCTGTGTTAACATGTAATGTAAGTTCATCCTTCTCAAGCCTTCAAACTTTGTTCTAGTATAGATTAGGATAGGCGTCATTTCCTCCACTGCTGTTTGCTTTGCTGTTTACATCTGATTGGATGTTTGCAACAACTACCAGTTTCAAATTGTAGTTGTAAAAACATGTTCCTTATGCAGAACAGATCCATTTATTTGCTTATATAATTGTGAAACCTGTTACGTGTCTCCTTGTTTCTCTTTCAGACTCATATCTCTTACGCCAGGCAGAACTTTAGGGAAGATAGTGAGCCAAATGATCTTGATGACAGCAAGATGACCCCAAGGTCCTATCTTGATGGAGACAGTGAGTTGAAGCTACTCACCAGTAGGTGTGAGACAACCTCTGTGCAGTCGCTGCCTTAATCAGTTCGACTTCTTCAGTCTCAACTTAAAGCGGAAAGGCTTGCTTCAGCTCAGCTCCGAGTTGAAGTCAAAGATGCAATGAAGATGTCAGAGGACCGCCGTGTGCACCATCATGCCTTAAATCTAGTGTTGATGCATCTATCGTTGACACAACTAAGGTCTACTCAGCTTCTTCAGCTGTTTGGGGGGGCCTGACCTGGCCAGGCCTAGTGCCTTCTGAAGTGCTCTCAGTTTTGTATATTCTTTTGTCGGTGCGTTTATTTGCACTGGTGGCGAACTTTGATGCCCAGTGGATGTAATATGTGTGATAGCCGTGATAGCCTAGCATAAGTTGCTTGCTTATTTATTTCCTTGTTGTCTTGTTTATTTGTTTGCTTCTAGTCATTGCAGTTATTTTTCCGCGGTTTGCTAATGACTGCAATAACCTATTTTCTAAAACTAGGCCACAATAACCATGGGCTAATATTTACTGTAGTGACACTAGGCCTCCTACGGGCCGTAGAAACAGTGGGCCTTCTACGGGCCGTAGAAACAATGGTCCTCCTACGGGCCGTAGAAACAATGGGCCTTCTATGGGTCGTATCATCAATGGGCCTTATAAGGGCAGTATGATCGATGGCCAAACATGGGCCAATAACAGGCCGCATTATGACCGTAAATGGGCTAGAGTTGGAATCGCCCGTTCATGGGCCGACCATAACGGGCCATCGTTAATAGGCCATATTTGATGACGCTATGAAAACGGCCCAACGTATTAACGGACCACAAATGGGCCGACTGTAACCACGGGCTGAATTTGGCCCACAAGCAGAAAATGACAGTAACGGGCCGTAAGTAAACGAATGTTGGAAATGAGCCCAAGAATAAATGGGCTCTGAGAAGGCCGAAATATAACATGGGCTGGAAACGGACCAACGGAATAATGGGGCGTTAATGGGTATAAAGTGATACACTGTTCATTATGGGCCAGTTTCACCACGGGCCGTTAATGGGTGTAAAGTGATACACTGTTCATTATGGGCCAGTTTCACCACGGGCCATTAGTAGGCCAAGAGTTACATAGGGCCTCATATGGGCCAAAATACGTCATGGGCCATACATGGGCCAGAAGTGAAAAAGGGCTGGAATCATATTGGATGGCCCAGATGATGCTATGGGCCTAATTCGGATAGGGCGTAACGGGCCTTGGGTTAGCGGGCTGTAAATGGGCTATATGCGAACAGGTCGTTAACAGGCTTTCCATGGGCCGGCCCGCCACCTTTTGACCAAGTCAAACGGGCCGGCCTTTTCACAGGAATTGGCCTTTGTTGGGCTGTGCCACGTGTCAACATATCATAGGCGCCTATCTGACCCACTGACGAGCTGACACGTGTTTTGTCCGGCCAATAAGAATTTTACACGTGGAAATTTCCCATTGGTCAGGGCTGTTAACGGGTTATCGGACCCAAAACTCGACCCGATAGCTTAACGGCGTTCCGTTACGCTGGATGCCACGTGTCGGTCACCCTTGACGAAAGCACTTCTGTGACGCGCGATTTATCGGCATGGAAGTGGACACTTCCGTGATGATAATTTTGGTAATGTCATGGAACACTTCTACGACAGCACATGTATGACTATCTTGATTCTGTCATAAATTTGTCATGGATGTACATGCATGACAAAAAACACGACCTACTGTGACAAACACGTATCATCACGGAAGTGTATTTTTTGTAGTGTAGGGCGTGGATTGAAAGCTATTAGATGGCCATGGAATTGTTGGAGGTTAGTGATGCGGCAATGGCCAAGTACTTCACCATGATGTTGGATGGAACGGCCCGCACCCGCCTAACTCCATTGGTTCATGGGCAGAGTTAAAAGCCCGGTTTATTCAGAACTTCAAGGACACATGCAAGCAGCCCATGTCAATTGTAGATTTAACTAATTGCAAGAAAGAGGAAGGTGAGTCCACGACCCATTGGGTGCGCCGGGTCAAGGAGAGAATACATTCATCTGATAAAATGGATGTCGGCTCTGCGGTCTTAATGTTGGAGAAAAATTGCCGATTTGAACCTCTGAAACAGAAGCTGGGGCGGCTCAAGCGTGATTGTAATGACATGGGCCAGCTGATGGCGGCTCTAGTCAAATACGTTGATTCTGATAGTACCAAGGATCCCGCGTCTGATGAAGAGAAGACAGGGAAGGGAAAGAAGAACGACAATGGAAAGGGTGATCAGCATAACCCGGCGAGTCAGGGAGGCAATAAACGTAAGGCCAACAGTAACCCAGAGTTTGTGGCTAACACCAATTCACAGGGTAACAATTAACGACGCAAGGGGAGGCCGCCCCCTCGGTCTGGCGGGTCAGGTCATACTCTTGAGCAATTGCTCAATGAGCCCTGTCCAAGACACGACACTCAGGAAAGGCCAGCCACTCACCTATGGAAAGATTGCGCGATCATGAAGGCTTTCAAAAATTCTAACATGTTCGACGGCAACCATGGGCCTGGCGGTGGCTCAGGTGGAGGCAGTTTTCATGGCCCGGGCGGCGGATCAAGTTCCGGCTTTCAAGGAAGTCAAGGTGGTTATAATCAACAGTCTGGCCAGGGAGGTCAGCAACAGCAGCAATCGGGTTATCAGAGCAATCCAAAGCAGCTGAATAGTGGACAGTATCATGTGTTCACTACTAGTCTATGCAAACGAGACCAGAAGCTTCACAAAAGGGCTGTGAACGCTGTTGAGCCGGCAGTCCCTCGTTATTTGAGATGGTCAGAGCAGCCCATCGTATGGAGCAAGGAAATCACCCTCCCCGGGTTGACAACCCGGGTCAGTTGGCTTTGGTGGTGGCACCTCAAGTTGGTGGTTATAAATTCACTAAAGTACTCATGGATGGAGGCAGCAGCATCAACATCCTCTATTATGAAACCTTCCATCGTATGGGGCTGACTGACAAAAATCTTAAGACATCCAACACTGTTTTTCATGGAGTGGTGCCTGGTAAGTCGGCATACCCAGTGGGTAAGATTGAACTGGAGGTAGCTTCGGAGATGAGCATGACTCTAGGGCTAAGAAATTAACCTTTGAAGTGGTCAAGATCAAGAGCCCATATCACGCTCTATTTGGACGGCCGGCTTATGCCAAATTCATGGCGCGACCGTGTTATGTTTACTTGTAGCTCAAGATGCCGGGTCACAAGGGCACCATCACGGTACATGGGAGTCGGAAGATAGCCCTAGAATGTGAGGAAGGCGACGTTGCTTATGTTGAATCTGTCTGTGCAATGGAGGAGTTGAAGTTTTATAAGGATAATGTTGACCCGGAAGACATGACGCCTGTGAAGAAGCCAACCACAGAACACGAGCCGGTGATGAAATTTAAGTCGGCCGACGACACCAAGCTTGTTTATTTTGTTCCAGACGACTCATCTAGGCAATTCAGTATCAGTGCCAATTTGGATCCCAAATAGGAAAGCGCGCTCATCGAATTCATCCGTGAGAACCGGGACATCTTTGCATGGAAACCTTCTGACATGCCGGGTGTGCCGAGAGAACTCGCTGAGCACACTCTTAATATTGATCCAAAGTTTAAGCCGGTCAGGCAGTTTCTTCAGTGGTTTAACGAGGAGAGGCGCAAAGCTATCGGTGAGGAGGTGGCCCGGCTCTTGGCGGCCGGGTTTATTGTTGAAGTTTTTCACCCGAAGTGGTTGGCTAACCCGGTGCTTGTACTTAAAAAGAACGGCACCTAGCGTATGTGTGTGGATTACACGGACTTAAACAAGCTTGTCCGGCTGATCCTTTCGCTCTCCCCCGTATAGATCAGATCATTGATGCTACGGCGGGTTGTGAGCATTTGAGTTTCTTGGATGCTTATTCTGGTTATCATCAGATCAAGATGGTGGTTAATGACCAAGAGAAGACGGCTTTCATCACTCCTTTTGGAGCCTTCTGTTATGTATCTATGCCTTTTGGGCCTAAAAGTGCCCAGGCGACTTATCAATGATGTGTGCAGAACTGTCTCCATAATCAGATTGGGCGTAATGTTCATGCTTATGTGGATGATATTGTGGTGAAGTCCCGAGAGAAGGAGACCTTGATAGCTGATCTGAAGGAAACCTTTGATAATCTCCGGGTCTACAAAATGATGCTTAACACGGCCAAATGTGTGTTTGGCGTGCCAGCAGGCAAGCTTTTGGGTTTTCTGGTTTCTAACAGAGGCATTGAGGCTAACCCGGAGAAGATTAAGGCAATCACCTCTTTGGCTAAGCCGGCGTGCATCAATGATGTTCAGCGACTACCGGGTCGTATCGCTGCTTTAAGCCGGTTCATAAGCCGGTTAGGTGAGAAGGCCATACCGCTGTATCAGATGAGGAAGAAAACAGACAACTTTGTCTGGAGTGAAGCCGCTAACGCTGCCTTTGAAGATTTAAAGAGACAGTTATCTGAGCCGCCGGTCCTTGCGGCTCCCATTGATAAGGAACCCTTATTGTTGTATGTGGCTGCTAACTCACGTGCTATTAGTGTTGCAATTGTGGTGGAGCGCAAAGAGGCTGGCAAGGAGCATCCGGTTCAACGGCCGGTTTACTACATCAGTGAGGTTCTTATTGAGTCTAAGCAAAGATATCCACATTGGTAGAAGCTTGTTTATGGGGTGTTCATGGCGAGCCGGAAGCTTAAGCAATACTTCCAGGGTCACCCCATCACTGTGGTAAGTTCTGCTCCTTTGGGAGACATCATTCAGAATAGAGAGGCCACAGGACGAGTCGCCAAGTGGGCCATTGAACTTGGGCCTCATGGCTTAAAGTATGTGCCACGCACTGTTATTAAGTCTCAAGCACTGGTGGACTTCATCAATGATTGGACAGAGCTGCGGACGCCTGAGGAAAAGCCGGACAACACATATTGGACTATTCACTTTGATGCGTCCAGGCAATTGGAGGGATCGGGGGTTGGAGTTGTTTTAGCTTCCCCTCGAGGTGACAAATTTTGTTATGTGCTCCGGTTGATGTTTCCCTATACTAACAATGCAGCTGAGTATGAGGCCTTGCTCCATGGTCTTCTGATGGCTAAAGAAATGAACTTAAGCCGGGTAAGGTGCTTCAGCGACTCAGATTTGGTGACTCAACAGGTGTCAGGCAAGTGTGGGATTCTAAGGATCCTCTCATGGCGGCTTATCGCCGTAAAGTTGATGCTATCGCTGGACACTTCAAAGGTTATCAAGTGGAGCATATTGATCGAAGAAAGAATGAGGCGGCTGATGCTTTAAGCCGGCTGGGATCTCAGCGTAAGCCGGTGCCACCTAACACTTTCTTAGATATTCTGCATAACCCTTCTGTTAAGTTACCCACAGAGGAAGACTTAGTTGTCCCAGACCCAGAAGCGCAATTGGTGGCGGCTCTTCACGTCATCCCAGATTGGACAGAGCCATATTTGACTAACATGACCCGGGGCGAGTTGCCTGAGGACAAGACCTTGACTAGACAAATCATCCGGCGGTCTAAGTCGATGACAATTGTTAACGGTGAGTTGCATCATCGTAGTGTTACTGGGGCGTTTCAACATTGTGTTTCGCCTGAGGAGGGTCAAGAAATCCTTCATGAGATCCATGAAGGCAATTGTGGTCATCATGTCGGTTCTAAATCTCTTGTGGCCAAGGCTTTCCGTCATGGTTTTTATTGGCTGACGGCTCATGCTGATGCGGAGGATCTGGTCAGTAAATGTGATGGTTGCCAGAAATTCTCACGATGAGCTCATGTGCCGGCTCAAGAATTGAGGATGATTCCAATTACTTGGTCGTTTGCGGTCTGGGGGCTTGACATGGTTGGGCCTTTCAAAAGGTCCAAGGATAAAAAGACACACCTGCTGGTGGCGGTTGATAAATTCACGAAGTGGGTTGGGGCAGAGCCGGTCAGTAAGTGTGATGCAGCCACGGCGGTTCAATTCATGAAAAAGGTGATCTTTCATTTTGGATTTCCACACAGTATCATAACTGACAATGGTACTAATCTGTCTAAAGGTGCCATGGAAGAGTTCTGTCAACGTGAGCATATCCGGCTCGATGTTTCATTAGTAGCTCATCCTCAATCCAATGGTCAAGCTGAAAGAGACAATCAGGAGTGAAAGGCATTAAGCCCCGGCTCATGGTCCCTTTACAGTGGACGCCGAGTTGTTGGGTGGAGGAGTTGCCTTCTGTGATATGGAGCATCAATACTACACCTAACAGGTCTACGGGTTATACGCCTTTCTTCATGGTTTATGGAGTAGAGGCAGTTCTACCAAGCGACATTCGTTATGACTCGCCCCGTGTGGCGGCTTATGTTGAAGCTAATAACGAGCAAGCCCGTCAAGATGCACTTGACTTGTTGGATGAGAAGCGTGACTTAGCAGTAGCCCGCTCGGCAATTTACCAACAGGACCTGCGTCGTTATCACAGCCGCCGGGTTAAGTCCAGAACCTTTCAAGAAGGTGACCTTGTTGGAAATATGCCCTAGAGGCAATAATAAAAGCATTATTATTATATTTCCTTATTCATGATAATTGTCTTTATTCGTGCTATAATTGTGTTAACCGGAAAATCGTAATACATGTGTGAATAACAGACAACAATATGTCCCTAGTGAGCCTCTAGTTGACTAGCTCGTTGATCGACAGATAGTCATGGTTTCCTGACTATGGACATTGGATGTCATCGATAACGGGATCACATCATTAGGAGAATGATGTGATGGACAAGACCCAATCCTAAACATAGCATAAGATCGCATAGTTCGTTTGCTAGAGTTATCCAATGTCAAGTATCCTTTCCTTAGACCATGAGATCGTGTAACTCCCGGATACCGTAGGAGTGCTTTGGGTGTGCCAAACGTCACAACGTAACTGGGTGACTATAAAGGTATACTACGGGTATCTCTGAAAGTGTCTGTTGGGTTGACATGGATCGAGACTGGGATTTGTCACTCCGCTTGACGAAGAGGTATCACCGGGCCCTCTCGGTAATGCATCATCATAATGAGCTCAATGTGATCAAAGTGTTTGATCACGGGATCATGCATTACGGAACGAGAAAAGTGACTTGCCGATAACGAGATTGAACGAGGTATTGGGATACCGACGATCGAATCTCGGGCAAGTAAAATACCGATTGACAAAGGGAATCGTATACGGGATTAATTGAATCCTCGACATCGTGGTTCATCCGATGAGATCATCGTGGAGCATGTGGGAGCCAACATGGGTATCCAGATCCCGCTGTTGGTTATTGCCCGAGAGCCGTCTCGGTCATGTCTGCATGTCTCCCGAACCCGTAGGGTCTACACACTTAAGGCTCAGTGACGCTAGGGTTGCGAAGATATGTATGTGCAGTAACACGAATGTTGTTCGGAGTCCTGGATGAGATCCCGGACATCACGAGGAGTTCCGGAATGGTCCGGAGGTAAAGAATTATATATAGGAAGTGCTGTTTTGGCCATCGGGACAAGTTTCGGTGTTATCGGTATTGTACCGGGACCACCGGAGGGGTCCCGGGGGTCCACCAGGTGGGGCCACCTGCCTTGGTGGGCCACATGGGCCTTAGGGGGTGCGCCTTGGCTTGCTTGGGCCAAGGGCACCAGCCCCAAGAGGCCCATGCGCCAAGAGAGAAAAAAAGGGGAGAGTCCTACAAGGGGAAGGCACCTCCGAGGTGCCTTGGGGAGGATGGACTCCTCCCCACCCTTGGCCGCACCCTTCCTTGGAGGAAGGGGCAAGGGCTGCGCCTCCCCCTCTCCCTTGGCCCTATATATAGTGGGGCAAAATGAGGAGCAAACCAACCCTATTGCCCTGGCGCCCCCTCCTCCCTGCAACACCTCCTCCTCCTCCCGTAGTTGCTTAGCGAAGCCCTGCCGGAGTTCTGCTGCATCCACCACCACACCGTCGTGCTGGATCTTCCTCAACCTCTCCTTCCCCCTTGCTGGATCAAGAAGGAGGAGACGTCTCCCGTCCCGTACGTGTGTTGAACGCGGAGGTGCCGTCCGTTTGGTACTAGATCATCGGTGAATTGGATCACGGCAAGTACGACTACCTCATCCACGTTCACTCGAACGCTTCCGTTGCAATCTACAAAGTGGTATGTAGATGCTATCTAATCTGAATACTCGTTGCTAGATGAACTCATAGATGGATCTTGGTGAAACCGTAGGAAAAATTTTAATTTTCTGCAACGTTCCCCAACAGTGGCATCATGAGCTAGGTCTATGCGTAGTTCTTCTTGCGCGAGTAGAACACAATTTGTTTTGGGCGTAGATGTTGTCAATTCTTCTTGCCGTTACTAGTCAATCTTGATTCAGCGGTATTGTGGGATGAAGCGGCCCGGACCAACCTTACACGTACGCTTACGTGAGACCGGTTCCACCGACTAACATGCACTAAGTTGCATAAGGTGGCTGGCGGGTGTCTGTCTCTCCTACTTTAGTTGGATCGGATTCGATGAACAGGGTCCTTATGAAGGGTAAATAGAGATTGACAAATCACGTTGTGGTTTGAACGTAGGTAAGAAAACGTTCTTGCTAGAACCCTAATTCAGCCACGTAAAACTTGCAACAACAATTAGAGGACGTCTAACTTGTTTTTGCAGCAAGTGCTTTGTGATATGATATGGCCAAAGTTGTGATGTATGATGAATGATCTATATGTGATGTATGAGATGTTCATGCTATTGTAATAGGAATCACGACTTGCATGTCGATGAGTATGACAACCGGCAGGAGCCATAGGAGTTGTCTTTATTTTTTGTATGACCTGTGTGTCATTGAGAATCGCCATGTAAATTACTTTACTTTATTGCTAAACGCGTTAGCCATAGTAGTAGAAGTAATAGTTGGCGAGCAACTTCATGGAGACACGATGATGAAGATCATGATGATGAAGATCATGGTGTCAAACCGGTGACAAGATGATCATGGAGCCCCAAGATGGAGATCGAAGGAGCTATGTGATATTGGCCATATCATGTCGCGTTTATTATTTGATTGCATGTGATGTTTATCATGTTTTGCATCTTGTTTACTTAGAACGACGGTAGTAAATAAGATGATCCCTCATAATAATTTCAAGAAAGTGTTCACCCTAACTGTGCACCGTTGCTAAGGTTCGTCGTTCCGAAGCACCACGTGATGATCGGGTGTGATAGGTCCTTACGTTCGCATATAACGGGTGTAAGCCAGATTTACACACGCAAAACACTTAGGTTGACTTGACGAGCCTAGCATGTACAGACATGGCCTCGGAACACAGAAGACCGAAAGGTCGAGCATGAGTCGTATAGAAGATACGATCAACATGAAGATGTTCACCGATGTTGACTAGTCCGTCTCACGTGATGATCGGACACGGCCTAGTTGACTCGGATCATGTAATACTTAGATGACTGGAAGAGGGATGTCTATCTAAGTGGGAGTTCATTAAATAATTTGATTAAATGAACTTTATTATCATGAACTTAGTCTAAATATTTACAATATGTCTTGTAGATCAAATGGCCAACGTAGTCCTCAACTTCAACGCGTTCCTAGAGAAAACCAAGCAGAAAGACGATGGTAGCAACTATACGGACTGGGTCCGGAACCTGAGGATCATCCTCATAGATGCCAAGAAAGATTATGTCCTAAGAGCACCGCTGGGTGACGCACCTATTCTCCCTGCAGAGCAAGACGTTATGAACGCTTGGCAGTCACGCTGCGATGATTACTCCCTCGTTCAGTGCGGCATGCTTTACAGCTTAGAGCCGGGGCTCCAAAAACGTTTTGAGAGACAGGGAGCATATGAGATGTTCGAAGAGCTGAAAATGGTTTTCCAAGCTCATGCCCGGGTCGAGAGATATGAAGTCTCCGATAAATTCTTTAGCTGTAAGATGGAGGAAAATGGCTCTGTCAGTGACCACATACTCAAAATGTCTGGGTTGCACAACCGCTTGACTCAACTGGAAGTTAATCTCCCGGATGAAGCGGTCATTGGCAGAATCCTCCAGTCGCTTCCACCTAGCTACAAGAGCTTTGTGATGAAC
Organism: Aegilops umbellulata; assembly: GCA_032464435.1. Taxonomy (NCBI): domain Eukaryota; kingdom Viridiplantae; phylum Streptophyta; class Magnoliopsida; order Poales; family Poaceae; genus Aegilops; species Aegilops umbellulata. The sequence continues at coordinate 607,220,223 of CP136058.1, forward strand.
TACAATATGCAGGGGATGGTAAATACCATTCCTGAGGTATATGCTATGCTGAAATCAGCAGAGGTAGAAATCAAGAAGGAGCATCAAGTGTTGATGGTGAATAAAACCACTAAGTTCAAGAAGGGCAAGGGTAAAAAGAACTTCAAGAAGGACGGCAAGGAAGTTGCCGCGCCCGGTAAGCAAGTTGCCGGGAAGAAGCCAAAGAATGGACCCAAGCCCGAAACTGAGTGCTTTTATTGCAAGGGAAGTGGTCACTGGAAGCGGAACTGCCCCAAATACTTAGCGGACAAGAAGGCCGGCAAAACCAAAGGTATATGTGATATACATGTAGTTGATGTGTACCTTACCAGTACTCGTAGTAGCTCTTGGGTATTTGATACCGGTGCAGTTGCTCACATTTGTAACTCAAAGCAGGAGCTGCGGATTAAACGGAGACTGGCGAAGGACGAGGTGACGATGCGCGTCGGGAATGGTTCCAAGATCGATGTGATCGCCGTCGGCATGCTGCCTCTACATTTACCTACGGGATTAGTTTTAAACCTCAATAATTGTTATTTAGTGCCAAGTTTGAGCATGAACATTGTATCTGGATCTCGCTTAATTCGAGATGGCTACTCATTTAAATCCGAGAATAATGGTTGTTCTATTTATATGAGAGATATGTTTTATGGTCATGCTCCGATGGTTAATGGTTTATTCTTAATGAATCTCGTACGTGATGATACACATATTCATAGTGTGAATACCAAAAGAGTGAAAGTTGATAACAATAGTCCCACATATTTGTGGCACTGCCGCCTTGGTCACATAGGTGTCAAACGCGTGAAGAAGCTCCATGCAGATGGACTTTTAGAGTCTCTTGATTATTAATCATTTGACACGTGCGAACCATGCCTCATGGGTAAAATGACCAAGACTCCGTTCTCAGGAACAATGGAGCGAGCAACCAACTTATTGGAAATCATACATACTGATGTGTGCGGTCCAATGAGTGTTGGCTCGCGGTGCTATCGTTATGTTCTCACCCTCACTGATGACTTGAGTAGATATGGGTATATCTACTAAATGAAACACAAATTTGAGACCTTTGAAAAGTTCAAGGAATTTCAGAGTGAGGTTGAAAATCAACGTGAAAGAAAGATCAAGTTTCTACGATCAGATCGTGGAGGAGAATACTTGAGTCACGAATTTGGCACACACTTAAGAAAATGTGGAATAGTTTCACAACTCACGCCGCCTGGAACACCTCAGCGTAATGGTGTGTCCGAACGTCGTAATCGCACTCTGTTAGATATGGTGCGATCTATGATGTCTCTTACCGACTTACCGCTATCTTTTTGGGGCTATGCTTTAGAGACTGCCGCATTCACTTTAAATAGGGCTCCGTCGAAATCCGTTGAGACGACACCGTATGAATTATGGTTTGGGAAGAAACCTAAGCTGTCGTTTCTAAAAGTTTGGGGATGCGATGCTTATGTCAAGAAACTTCAACCTGAAAAGCTCGAACCCAAGTCGGAAAAATGCGTCTTCATAGGATACCCGAAAGAAACTGTTGGGTATACCTTCTACCTCAGATCCGAAGGCAAGATCTTTGTTGCCAAGAATGGATCCTTTCTAGAGAAGGAGTTTCTCTTGAAAGAAGTAAGTGGGAGGAAAGTAGAACTTGATGAAGTGTTGCCTCTTGAACCGGAAAATGGCGAAACTCAAGAAATCGTTCCTGAGGTGCCTGCACCGACTAGAGAGGAAATTAATGATGATGATCAAGATACTTCTAATCAAGCTCCTACTGAAATTCGAAGGTCCACAAGGACACGTTCCGCGCCAGAGTGGTACGGCAACCCTGTCTTGGAAATCATGTTGTTAGACAACGGTGAACCTTCGAACTATGAGGAAGCAATGGCGGGCCCGGATTCCGACAAATGGCTGGAAGCCATGAAATCCGAGATAGGATCCATGTATGAAAATGAAGTATGGACTTTGACTGACTTGCCCGTTGAACGGCGAGCCATAGAAAATAAATGGATCTTTAAGAAGAAGACAGACGCGGATGGTAATGTGACCATCTATAAAGCTCGGCTTGTCGCTAAGGGTTATCGACAAGTTCAAGGGGTTGACTACGATGAGACTTTCTCACCGGTAGCGAAGCTGAAGTCCGTCCGAATCATGTTAGCAATTGCCGCATACTATGATTATGAGATATGGCAAATGGACGTCAAAACGGCATTCCTTAATGGTTTCCTTAAGGAAGAATTGTATATGATGCAACCGGAAGGTTTTGTCGATCCTAAGAATGCTGACAAGGTGTGCAAGCTCCAACGCTCGATTTATGGGCTGGTGCAAGCATCTCGGAGTTGGAACATTCGCTTTGATGAGATGATCAAAGCGTTTGGGTTTACACAGACTTATGGAGAAGCCTGTGTTTACAAGAAAGTGAGTGGGAGCTCTGTAGCATTTCTCATATTATATGTAGACGACATACTTTTGATGGGAAATGATATAGAACTCTTGGACAGCATTAAGGCCTACTTGAATAAGAGTTTTTCAATGAAGGACCTTGGAGAAGCTGCTTATATATTAGGCATCAAGATCTATAGAGATAGATTGAGACGCCTCATAGGTCTTTCACAAAGCACATACCTTGATAAGATATTGAAGAAATTCAATATGGATCAATCTAAGAAAGGGTTCTTACCTGTGTTACAAGGTGTGAGATTGAGCTTAGCTCAATGTCCGACCACGGCAGAAGATATAGAAGAGATGAGCATCATCCCCTATGCCTCAGCCATAGGTTCTATTATGTATGCCATGCTGTGTACCAGACCTGATGTAAACCTTGCCGTAAGTTTGGTAGGTAGGTACCAAAGTAATCCCGGCAAGGAACACTGGACAGCGGTCAAGAATATCCTGAAGTACCTGAAAAGGACCAAGGAAATGTTTCTCGTTTATGGAGGTGACGAAGAGCTCGTCGTAAAAGGTTACGTCGACGCTAGCTTCGACACAGATCTGGATGACTCTAAGTCACAAACCGGATACGTGTATATTTTGAATGGTGGGGCAGTAAGCTGGTGCAGTTGCAAGCAAAGCGTCGTGGCGGGATCTACATGTGAAGCGGAGTACATGGCAGCCTCGGAGGCAGCACATGAAGCAATTTGGGTGAAGGAGTTCATCACCGACCTCGGAGTCATACCCAATGCGTCGGGGCCAATCAAGCTCTTCTGTGACAACACTGGAGCTATTGCACTTGCAAAGGAGCCCAGGTTTCACAAGAAGACTAGGCACATCAAGCGTCGCTTCAACTCCATTCGTGAAAATGTTCAAGATGGAGACATAGAGATTTGTAAAGTGAACACGGATCTGAATGTCGCAGATCCGTTGACTAAACCTCTCCCTAAGGCAAAACATGATCAGCACCAGAACTCTATGGGTGTTCGATTCATCACAATGTAACTAGATTATTGACTCTAGTGCAAGTGGGAGACTGTTGGAAATATGCCCTAGAGGCAATAATAAAAGCATTATTATTATATTTCCTTATTCATGATAATTGTCTTTATTCGTGCTATAATTGTGTTAACCGGAAATCGTAATACATGTGTGAATAACAGACAACAATATGTCCCTAGTGAGCCTCTAGTTGACTAGCTCGTTGATCGACAGATAGTCATGGTTTCCTGACTATGGACATTGGATGTCATCGATAACGGGATCACATCATTAGGAGAATGATGTGATGGACAAGACCCAATCCTAAACATAGCATAAGATCGCATAGTTCGTTTGCTAGAGTTATCCAATGTCAAGTATCCTTTCCTTAGACCATGAGATCGTGTAACTCCCGGATACCGTAGGAGTGCTTTGGGTGTGCCAAACGTCACAACGTAAATGGGTGACTATAAAGGTATACTACGGGTATCTCTGAAAGTGTCTGTTGGGTTGACATGGATCGAGACTGGGATTTGTCACTCCGCTTGACGGAGAGGTATCACCGGGCCCTCTCGGTAATGCATCATCATAATGAGCTCAATGTGATCAAAGTGTTTGATCACGGGATCATGCATTACGGAACGAGAAAAGTGACTTGCCGATAACGAGATTGAACGAGGTATTGGGATACCGACGATCGAATCTCGGGCAAGTAAAATACCGATTGACAAAGGGAATCGTATACGGGATTAATTGAATCCTCGACATCGTGGTTCATCCGATGAGATCATCGTGGAGCATGTGGGAGCCAACATGGGTATCCAGATCCCGCTGTTGGTTATTGCCCGAGAGCCGTCTCGGTCATGTCTGCATGTCTCCCGAACCCGTAGGGTCTACACACTTAAGGTTCGGTGACGCTAGGGTTGTGAAGATATGTATGTGCAGTAACCTGAATGTTGTTCGGAGTCCCGGATGAGATCCCGGACGTCACGAGGAGTTCCGGAATGGTCCGGAGGTAAAGAATTATATATAGGAAGTGCTGTTTTGGCCATCGGGACAAGTTTCGGTGTTATCGGTATTGTACCGGGACCACCGGAGGGGTCCCGGGGGTCCACCAGGTGGGGCCACCTGCCTTGGTGGGCCACATGGGCCTTAGGGGGTGCGCCTTGGCTTGCTTGGGCCAAGGGCACCAGCCCCAAGAGGCCCATGCGCCAAGAGAGAAAAAAAGGGGAGAGTCCTACAAGGGGAAGGCACCTCCGAGGTGCCTTGGGGAGGATGGACTCCTCCCCACCCTTGGCCGCACCCTTCCTTGGAGGAAGGGGCAAGGGCTGCGCCTCCCCCTCTCCCTTGGCCCTATATATAGTGGGGAAAAATGAGGAGCAAACCAACCCTATTGCCCTGGCGCCCCCTCCTCCCTGCAACACCTCCTCCTCCTCCCGTAGTTGCTTAGCGAAGCCCTGCCGGAGTTCTGCTGCATCCACCACCACACCGTCATGCTGGATCTTCCTCAACCTCTCCTTCCCCCTTGCTGGATCAAGAAGGAGGAGACGTCTCCCGTCCCGTACGTGTGTTGAACGCGGAGGTGCCGTCCGTTCGGTACTAGATCATCGGTGAATTGGATCACGGCAAGTACGACTACCTCATCCACGTTCACTCGAACGCTTCCGTTGCAATCTACAAAGTGGTATGTAGATGCTATCTAATCTGAATACTCGTTGCTAGATGAACTCATAGATGGATCTTGGTGAAACCGTAGGAAAAATTTTAATTTTCTGCAACGTTCCCCAACAGACCTAGTGGTCCGGCTCATCCAGGATCAGTCTGATGCGCACAAGTTATCCCCGCCTTGGGAATGGCCCTTTGTGGTCAGTAAGAATTTACACAACGGGTCATATTACCTCATCGATGTTTGAGAGCACAAAGATTCACGTAAGTCGGAGGAAGAGACCCGCTGGCCATGGAATATCGCTCATCTTCGGCCTTACTACACTTGAGACGCCGGCTCTCATGATGTACATGTTTTGACGATGTATATATTATGAAAAAGTAATAAAGCAGGCCCTCTGTCCTTTTCATCCTCAAAAGTTTATATGTCCTCATTATTATATCTTTAAAACAACCGATAGGGAACTTATCATATTTGAATCTGGCTCTCCTTTTGGTCCGGCTCATGATAGTATTGGAATCTAGCCGTTAAATATCATGATCACTAGGGGGCTTCTTGTTCAAACATAGGTCGTATTCGAACCAAAGAGAACGTAGCTGTCGATACCCTTTTGATTGGCACGCTGCCAAACCTACTAGGGGGCTTCTTGATCGTATCTGAATCATAGCTCAACCCCTTTGGGTCTGACGTGGATCGTATTCGAATCAGCGTCATTAAACAACTCTCAAGGTCATTTGGGGGCTTCCTGTTCAAACATAGGTCGTATTCGAACCAAAGAGAACATAGTTGTCAGTACCCTCTTGATCGGCAACGCCAAAGCCACTGGGGGCTATATGATCGTATTCGAATCTTAGCTTAACCCCTTTGGAACGGTTTTCTGATCGTATTCGAATCAGAAGCCTCAAAACTTTGCTTGTTCCCTGTAAGTTTTTTGCAATCACAATTTTTTTATTTTATCTTGAGACTTTTTTTATCATATTTGAAAGCATCTAGTGAGTGGCTTATTCCACCTGGCTTAACCTTGATCAATAAGTTGTCAGCGCATAACAAACATTATATGTGCCGGTTTTTACAGAATTGGGGTATCACCCTCACTATCCGGATCACATAAACCGGCGGTATCATTCAAAGGATCGCAGGTATCATATCATCAGTTGTATTTCAAGGTTATAATTGATAAACAAGTTTATCTATCTATGACCCGCCTTGCAGTAAGCCGCCAAGGATCTTATGATGTCTTTCTATACGCAAGGCGGTGCAATGGCTTTCTTAAGCATAAAGAAAATAGATGATAAGCATAATATGGATAAATATAAGATGGCGGCTTAACAGTACTGAGCACCAAACGCGTGCGTGAAGGCACGACAAAACCAAGTTATGACTACCCTATTACATGACTCACCGAGTATAAATAGTTAACATTGTTTTATTAGCAAGACGTAAATATGAGCCGCCCGACGGATCAGTTGTTTTGTTGACCTGAAGCTTCCGGGTCATCCCTTTCCGCTTCTCCATCTTGTTCCCTGTCCTAGAAGGTTGATGATGACCAGTCAATGCCACTCAAAGCTTCAAATTCAGCTTCATCATCAATTAATCCGGCCGGGTCAACTTCAGGGGCGAAGGTATGCTTATGGATGGGAGGGATCAGGCTGATCACTTCATAGTGCGGCGTTGGAATCCTCTGGTTCTCTACGTTATAACCCGGATGGTACTTGGTCAGATCCATGTCAGTAGTGATCAGGGTGGCCATAGGGCGTATTTCTTTCACACAAGCGGTGAAATCCTTCTGTTCAAATGGTGTGCCATCCTCCTTTAGGCTTGGGTATCCGATGGTGATGTCGGCCGGGTCTAGCTCTGGTAGCCACACCTTGGCCCGGCTTAACACAGCTATGGCTCCGGCTCTCGCAGAAGATCGCCTTAGTTCTTTGAACCGCTGAGGTAGCACGGCAAGCCGTTTCAGTACATCCGCTAGGAGGGTGGGGACTTCATTTGATAAAGCCACTACAGCTAAGGCACGCTGAGACCCGGTGTAAAGTTGTTCTACCAGCGTATAAACCGCCTTCAGCTTTACCAGCATCCTTTGGTTAAGATTTGAACTCCTGGGGCCTGCATTACAATGTCAGGTGAGTTGATAGCAATTGATATGATTATTAGACAAGATTCAACACTTGCAGAGTAACTTACCAAATATTGCTGAGACCATTTGAGATACATGGCATTTTAAACCGGATAATTCGGCGGTTGTTTCTGCAAGAGCCGCCTCTACCTTCTCAGCCCGGTTGATCAAGGCGATCTTTTCATCAGCCGAGGCCTTCTTCTCGGATTCAAAGCCTTTTTTCAGTTTCTCTTGTTCAGATATACTGAATTCAAACTTGGAGTTCGCTTTTTGGGTTTCAATCCCCTGTGCTTCCAGGAGATTCTTCAAGTCAGATATTTCTGATTCAAATTGACTAATGCTGGCCTGCGCAAATGCCGGGTTAAAGTCAGGATTATCATAATGCCACATTAAAAAGTCCCAAGCCTCTTTGCAAGCAATGACACTTGGCACTTGGGGGCTAATGTATGTTTAAGAAATCTGCTTACAGTAGCGGTTCATAAAAGTAAGTCCCAAGCACTTTGCAAGCAAAGATACTTGGCACTTGGGGGCTAATGCATATTGTTGTTACAAGAACTTTTCGATTTAAACATGATAAGGACTGGTTTAAACATATTGTTTAAGCCGGCCCTTGGGGGCTACAGGATAAGCCGGACTTCTTACATATATTGTTAAGCTGGTCTTAAGTCTACAGCATATTTCATCATAAGCACTAGACTTGGGGGCTGGTATGGTAAGGATAAATAAAGTATAGTAAGAAGAGTTATACCTCAGATTTTTTGTGCATCTGCTTCACCATGTCAATTTCCATGTCACGACTATTGTGCACTTGGCTCATATAGCCAGAGAAGATTTCTCCAATACTCATGTGAGTATAATCAATGACATCCAGTTTAGCCCTACGGCATTCCAGAAGTTCTTCCTTGGCAGAGCACTTGGCCAGCACGGTTGGTCTTCCTGGTTCAACAAAGCCGGTCTTGATGATTTCGACATCGGGGTCATCTGTCTTGGCCGGGCTAGGGATCTCCGGGTTTTCAGAACCATCAATGGCTTGCTCGATAGGCGGATCAGCAGTAGGCGTTGGAATATCGTGGGCTGGTTCAGGCGGCGGCTCATGAGTGGAGGTGTCAGGAGCAGCCGTTCCGAGCTCCGGTTCATTTAAGATCGACTCTTCGGTCGGCTTGTTCTTCTTCGCCCTTTTGATGGGCTTTGCTTGTCCACTACATCAAATCAAAAAGTTAGTACAAGAGTAGCAAACTGAAATTAACATAGGATAAGCAGGTTATCATTACCCTGGAGCGGTTTTGAAAGCCGTCAAATTGGACTGCATTGACTCGCCGGAGGAAGGAGAAGTTCCCTGGAAGTTTGAGTTAGAAGAATTGAGTGGTTGACGAGTGAGACCCGCCAGGGGATAAAAGGAATTTAAATCAGAGGTGACCTTGTTCCGATGTTTCCTTGGTGTATTGGGCAAGCCGGAGGAGAGTTCCACATCTTTGCTGGTCCGGGTCTGCCTTCGGCTCTCCTGAATCCGACGCTTCAAAAGAAATTGAGGATCTTGGTAAGCTAAAGGATGTGAAAATCTTACTTTCTGGGTCACTCTTCGGACTTTTTGTCTTGGCAAAGGCTCGGAGTCGGAGGAAATGATAGTTACCTCTTCAACTGTTGCGTGACTCGCTCATGTATCCTCCTGAGGATAATCAGTGTCAATAAGATAGTTAAAAAAGGAGCCTAGAGAATCAAGAGCTACCTCTGATTCAGAGGTGTCCTCTAGCCGAAACATGTCTGAGGTGTTGGGTCTATGTCCTTTCTCCTTGGCGGCGGCTCTCCTGGTGGCTTTCTTAATTTTTCTGGCCTTCTTGGCAGCCTCATGATCATAGTTGGCTTTCCAAAAATCGTCAGTGTCCTGTGAATTTCAACAAGAGTTTTTGAGTAAAGGTAAAACCTCAAAAGGTGAGAGTATAAAATAAAAATGCTTAAGTTACTAGCTTACCGCTGGAGTCGGGTTAGCTTTGCAAAAAGGGCTCAACCCTACTTTGCCACAATCTGCCAGGCTCTCATTCAGAAGTGCTTTTGTCCTATCATCAATGACATCATCAGGTAAATCGTCTGGGCTGTGCCGCAGAGGATCATTCTTCTGGCCCGTGTAGTCACACATCAAACCAGGGCGGCAGCTCAATGGAATAACCCGCCACGTAAGCTAAACCCGGACCAAATCAATACCACTCAAGCCATTCCCCAGAAGAGCCTTGACTTTACTCATGGTGGGGGCGAGTTTTTGGCGTTCAGCAGGAGACAGTTTATCTAGCAAAGGGTGAGTGGACTCGAGGCGCAGGGCACGAAAGCCGGGCAGAGGGTTCTCATCAGCCGGAGAAGTATCTTGACAATACAACCACGTCTGGTTCCAGTCTTTAGGGTGACTCGGTGGTTCGACATACGGGAAAATACAGTCTCTTCATCGCTGGATTGAAATCCCACCAAGCTCTAAGCTAGGCCCATTGGCACGTTCATTCTGCCGGTTCAAATAAAATAATTCCCTGAAGAGCAGCAAGTTGGGTTCTTCTCCAAGGTACACCTCAGAGAACACTTGGAAATTGCAAACGTTAGATACAGAGTTGGGACCGATATCTTGCGGTCGGAGATCAAAAAAGTGCAGGACATCTCTGAAAAACTTTGAGTCGGGTGAAGAAAAGCCCCGGTTCATGTGATCAGTAAAGACGATGACTTCCCCCTCTTTGGGTTGAGGTTTTTCCTCTGTTGGATCAGGAGCACGATAGGACATGACTTCCTTCTTTGGCAGATAGCCGGTCTTCACAAAATCAGCAAGGGTGCTTTCTGTGACGATATATTTGACGCAATTGCATGTAACGGGTGATTTGGGCGCTTTCGACGGCATTTTAAAGGTGGAAGCCTATGAAAAAAATAAAAATTTCCTGTTCAAATTTAAGCCGGAGAGAAATACTTCAAATCATACTCAAGATGACGGCTTATAAGAGGGGCCTAATGGCGTATGGCTAGTTATGTCAGATTGTTTAAGCCGCCATGAGCAGTTACAGTTATTTAAGCCACCGAGCGTGGTTGAAGTTATTTATTGAGCATCTCAAATTAAAGCCGATGGTGTGAGCCGCCATGGCTAAGTGGATCTATTAAGATACAGGCATCGACTAAGTGTACAAAAACAGGTTTCACGGGTCGCAGTTATGAATTTGGATCAAATGGCTGTTCAGAAAAGAAAATATTCTAGACCTAAAAATCTAGTGCAGATGAGCTCGTGAGTTCTGATGAGGCCTCTGAACTAGAAAAAGGGATCTACTAGCGTCTGAAATGGATGCAAAACAACTACCGCATGTGTTTAGTACTTCTTTTGGATCAAAATAGGATGCAATGAAGAAACCATGGAGAATCTGTGATGAACAGCGAAGGACACAGAGGAACTCGCAAGCCCTAATGCGGATCTGAGGTGTGGGAAGACGAAGGATTACAGCTGCAGATCTACTGCGGAGGGTTGCCGCCGTTCTCTAGACTGATTCAGGTTGATGCAGCGGTCGAGGTCGATGAAGACGAAGTGCTCTGCGGCGGCGGCGGCGGAGCTCGAGCAGCAGCGGAGTCGCGAGAGGAAGAAGACGACAGAAAAGGGGAGAATGAAGAAAGACCTAAAGTCGTGCCTATTTATAAGGAGAAGACTGACAGAGTGGGCGCGAGGAACGAGGAGGCTGAAACATGGTTATCCAGCTACTCAGACGCCTCGATTTTCGGGATGGTCATTCAAGATAAGGATCCATTGGATATGATTGAATAAAATATAAATTAAATGGCAGATGATGTCACGGCAGGTTATCATGAATCCAGAAGATGACGTCATGGCGGGTTATAAATTTTTGCAGAGGTAGAAGGCAGAAGATTTTTTCTTAAGTATTGAAGATTGACATGAACCGGTTCAAATCAATCTGGGGCCTAATGTTGAGGATATAACTACTAGTGTAACCCGCCCAGGAGGGGCCGGGTTATGCTATATCGATTCATCATATGAAGCCCAATATCAAGCTTGAAGATGGCGGTTCAGTTAAGGGCCCCAAGCCCAAAGGCGACTTAAGGCCCGTAGTGATAAACTGCTATAACAGCATGACTTGCGTTGTAAGGCAAGATTAACTAGTCACCGAGCCGGACACTGTTTATGAGCCGGCCGGGACTCTGTAGGCCGCGGGGCGTCAACCCGTGTATATAAGGGGACAACCCACCGGCGGCTTAGGGCAAGTAACATCAAATCGAGAGCCAGACATAGAGGATTCGCTCCCTGGTCATCGAAACCCTAGCAATTCCACCTCAACTGGATTAGGCTTTTACCTTCACCGCAAGGGCCCGAACCAGTATAACCCTCGTGTCCTTTATCCCGCTTTAACCCCTTTAAGCTTCCTAGTTGCGATGGCTCCACGTCTAAGTCCTTTCACGAGGACATCTGTCGTGACAATTCCACGACATAGGGTGACACAGAACTAGCTCCAATTCATCAATGTAATGTAGGCATGTATTCCGAATATAGTCATACGTGCTTATGGAAAAGAACTTGCATGACATCTTTTGTCCTACCCTCCCGTGGCAGCGTGGTCCTAGTGGAAACTAACACTAGTAGAAAAGGGGGCAAAGGTTCAGGCCGGATAAGCACATTAGTCCCGGTTCAATCTAGAACCGGGACCAATGGGTGCATTGGACCCGGTTCGTGAGCCCAGGGGGCCGGCCGGGCCACGTGGGCCATTGGTCCCGGTTCGTCTGGACCTTTTGGTCCCGGTTTGTGGGACGAACCGGGACCAATGGTCCTGGCTCCTGGCCCACCCCCATTGGCCCCAGTTGGAGGCATGAACCGGGACCAAAGGCCCACCTTTAGTCCCGGTTCATGCCACCAATCGGGGCCAATGGTGGTGCCTATATATACCCCCTCGCGCAAGAGCAGAGCACACTGCTCTGTTTTTTCTGGCCGAGGGGGAGAGGGCTTGGTGGTGCTCTAGCTCACCTCCTATGCACACAAGGTGTTCGATGGAATGCCCGAGCCACACTACTTAAGCTTTCTCCTCTCCAAGCTCGACCTCCAAGCTCCATTTTCCTCAATATTTGTCTAGGTTTAGCATTCCGTCACGCCCCGCCCCCGTCTTCACCGTCGTCGATCACCCGCGCCGATCTCATCACCGGCACCACCGTGGTGAGCCTCTTGTTCTTATCTTCTTTCTGAAAGGAAAAATATTCTTACTTGTATGTTTAGATAGATACTTGTATCATTTTCTTACTTTTATTATTGCATCTTATATAGTGCGATGGTTTTGGTATCCGCCCCCGTCTGCCCTCGTCCTGTCTATGATTCGAATGTGGTATATATTATCTTTATAACTATTGCTTCATTTATTGTTTATGAAAATTATGCCGACCAACGTGACATAGATTTTATTTATCTAGGAGGTATGTGAACCGGAAATTCCAACCGACCCTATTGTTGAGAGGTTAAATTTAGTTGAAGAAGAAAACAATTTCTTGAAGGAAAAAATAAAAAAATTGAGGAGGAGAAGATGATATTGGAGTTGCATGTTGCGTATGTCGTCGATGATCACAAGATCAAGATGGATGCAATGCGCTTGAAGATTAGAAAGATTAGAAAATATGCCATTCATACCGGGGCTTGGTATCATTACGCCATTGGATCAATTGTTACCTTGGCTGCGATTATGATCGCGTTTGTTTTCGCATTGAAATGTTTTACATAGTTTCAATATATGGTTTAATTAATTAAATGCTCTGGAGAGCTATATGTTGTTAGATGAGAACTATGTATGTACTTTGGTTTTAATGTGATGATGAACTTATATTAATTTGGTCACTTAATTATCTATTCATGATGTTCTGTAATGGTTTTTGACACACTTAATTATATATAACGCACGCAGATGAACCGGCAATGGATGTACGGTGACAGACACACCTCCGAGTACATTAAGGGCGTGCATGAATTTCTCGAAGAGGCTGAGGCAAACAAGCAGAATGGTTTTATGTGTTGTCCATGCCCTAATTGTGGGAATACGAAGTCTTACTCTGACCGGAAAATCCTTCACACCCACCTGCTTTACAAGGGTTTCATGCCACACTATAATGTTTGGACAAGGCACGGAGAAATAGGGGTTATGATGGAAGACGGCGAATAAGAAGAGTACGATGACAACTATGTGCCCCCTGAATACGGTGATGTTGCAACGGTGGGAGCTGGTGAAGATCAAGAGGAACCAGACGATGTGCCCAATGATGCTGCAACGGGTGAAGCTGCTGAAGATCAAGAGGAACCAGACGATGTGCCCGATGATGATGATCTCCGCCGGGTCATTGTCGATGCAAGGACGCAATGCGAAAGTTAAAAGGAAAAGCTGAAGTTCGATCGCATGTTAGAGGATCACAAAAAAGGGTTGTACCCCAATTGCAAAGATGGCAACACAAAGCTCGGTACCGTACTGGAATTGCTGCAGTGGAAGGCAGAGAATGCTGTGCCTGACAAAGGATTTGAGAAGCTACTAAAAATATTGAAGAAGAAGCTTCCAAAGGATAACGAATTGCCCGACAGTACATACGCAGCAAAGAAGGTCGTATGCCCTCTAGGATTGGAGGTGCAGAAGATACATGCATGCCCTAATGACTGCATCCTCTACCGCGGTGCATACAAGGATCTGAACGCATGCCCGGTATGCGGTGCATTGCAGTATAAGATCAGACGAGATGACCCTGGTGATGTTGACGGCGAGCACCCCAGGAAGAGGGTTCCTACGAAGGTGATGTGGTATGCTCCTATAATACCATGGTTGAAACGTCTATTCAGAAACAGAGAGCATGCCAAGTTTATGCGATGGCACAGTGAGGACCGTAAGAAAGACGGGAAGTTGAGAGCACCCGCTGACGGGTCGCAGTGGAGAAAAATCGAGAGAAAGTACTGGGATGAGTTTGCAAAGGACCCAAGGAACGTATGGTTTGCTTTAAGCGCGGATGGCATTAATCCTTTCGGGGAGCAGAGCAACAATCACAGCACCTGGACCATGACTCTATGTATGTATAACCTTCCTCCTTGGATGTGCATGAAGCAGAAGTTCATTATGATGCCAATTCTTATCCAAGGCCCTAAGCAACCCGGCAATGACATTGATGTGTACCTAAGGCCATTAGTTGAAGAACTTTTACAGCTGTGGAATGGAAACGGTGTACGTACGTGGGATGAGCACAAACAAGAGGAATTTAACCTAAAGGCGTTGCTGTTCATGACCATAAATGATTGGCCCGCTCTCAGTAACCTTTCAGGACAGACAAACAAGGGATACCACGCATGCACGCACTGTTTGGATGACACCGAAAGTATATACCTGGACAGATGCAGGAAGAATGTGTACGTGGGCCATCGTTGATTTCTCTCAACCAATCATCAATGTCGAAAGAAAGGCGAGTCAGATCACCGGAAGAAGCCCGCCATGCGTACCGGTGATCACGTACTTGCTATGGTCAATGATGTACACGTAATCTTTGGAAAGGGTCCCGCGGACTAGCTGTTCCGAATGACGCTGAGGGACGCGCACCCATGTGGAAGAAGAAATCTATATTCTTCGACCTACCCTACTGGAAAGAGCTAGAGGTCCGCTCTTCAATCGACGTGATGCACGTGATGAAGAACCTTTGCGTGAACCTGTTAGGCTTCTTGGGCGTGTATGGGAAGACAAAAGATACACCTGAGGCACGGGAGGACCTGCAACGTTTGCATGAAAAAGACGGCATGCCTACGAAGCAGTATGAAGGTCCTGCCAGCTACGCTCTTATGAAAGAAGAGAAAGAATTTTTTTTGAATGCCTGCTTAGTATGAAGGTCCCGACTGGCTTCTCGTCGAATATAAAGGGAATAATAAATATGCCAGAGAAAAAGTTCCAGAACCTAAAGTCTCATGACTGCCACGTGATTATGACGCAATTGCTTCCGGTTGCATTGAGGGGGCTCCTACCGGAGAACGCCCGATTAGCCATTGTGAAGCTATGTGCATTCCTCAATGCAATCTCTCAGAAGGTGATCGATCCAGAAATCATACCAAGGCTAAGGAGTGATGTGGCGCAATGTCTTGTCAGTTTCGAGCTGGTGTTCCCCCCATCCTTCTTCAATATCATGACGCACATCCTAGTTCATCTAGTCGACGAGATTGTCATTCTGGGGCCCGTATTTCTACACAATATGTTCCCCTTTGAGAGGTTGATGGGAGTCCTAAAGAAATATGTCCATAACCGCGCTAGGCCAGAAGGAAGCATCTCCATGGGCCATCAAACAGAGGATGTCATCGGGTTTTGTGTTGACTTCATTCCTGGCCTTAAGAAGATAGGTCTCCCTAAATCGCGGTATGAGGGGAGACTGACTGGAAAAGGCACGTTAGGAGCGGACTCAATAATATGTAGGGACGGGCATTCTTGGTCTAAAGCACACTACACATTTTTACAGAACTCTACCTTGGTGACTCCGTATGTCGATGAACACAAGAATAGTCTGCGCTCCAAACACCCGGAGCAGTGCGATGACTGGATTACATGTGAACACATCAGGACTTTCAGCAGTTGGTTGGAAACACGTCTCAGAGGTGACAACACTGTTTGTGATGAGCTGTACTTGTTGTCCAGGGGACCATCTTTGACTGTATTGATTTACAAAGGATACGAGATAAATGGGAATACATTTTACACGATTGAACAAGATCAAAAGAGCACCAACCAAAACAGCGGTGTCCGCTTTGATGCAACAACCGGGAAGGGAAAGGACACATATTATGGTTACATAGTGGACATATGGGAACTTGACTACGGACATGATTTTAAGGTCCCTTTGTTTAAGTGCAAATGGGTCAATCTGTCAGGAGGCGGGGTACAGGTAGACCCACAGTACGGAATGACAATAGTGGATCCGAAAAATCTTGGGTACACTGACGAACCGTTCGTCCTAGCCAATGATGTGGCACAGGTTATCTATGTGAAGGACATGTCTACCAGACCAAGAAAAAGGAAAGATAAGGAAGCGAATACATCATACGATGAGCCAAAGCGCCACATAGTTCTTTCAGGAAAAAGGGACATCGTGGGAGTGGAGGGCAAGACAGACATGTCTGAAGATTATGAAAAGTTTCATGAAATTCCTCCCTTCAAAGTCAAGGCTGACCCAAGCATCCTGATAAACGATGAAGATTATCCATGGTTACGGCGCAATAAGCAAATGACACAAGCGAAGAAAATGTGAAGACTTTCTCCCGCAACTATTATGATGATACCATGCCAACTTTGTAACAGACGAGTATGACACCATTCTTCGTTTTGTACATGCACATGCTATGCCAACTTTTTCAGAGTTCATTTCAAATGCTTTAATGTCTTATGGTTTGGCCCTCGTAATACCATTAATCCCGGTTCACTCCTTGTCAACAATGTTCTCACCAAGAACACTCTCAAGAGGGCAAAAAACTTGTGATTCACACAAATTTCAAAGAATTCAAATTTTAACTATTCTAATTTGAAAACTAATGGCACTATTTATAATTTTTCTAAAACTAAAAGCAAAAAGAATTAAAAAATAAACCAAAAAACAAAAGAAAATAAATAATGCAGAAAACAAAACAAAAAAACTGAAATAAAAATAAAAATAGCAACAATAAGTATTTTGTTGTAAGTAGAAACAAAATAAAATAAATAAAGCAACAAAGAAAACAAAAAAACAAAAAAAGTGTTTTCAAATTTGAAAACTAATGGAAATAACAAAAAGTTTATAATTTTTCTAAAACTAAAAGCATAAGGAATTAAAAAATAAAGCAAAAAACAAAAGAAAATAAAATAAATAAAGCAACAAAAAAACAAAAAAAGTGCCACCTACTGGGCCCCGACAGCCTGAATATGACTAGAAACCCATCCATGGGCCAGGATTTAGACCCGCAGGAGGCCCAGTAGGCCCACAGGCATAGCAGTGACAATTAGGCCCGTAAGCCTGCTATGGAGAGAAGCTCGAAAGGGGTGCGGCAGTGGGGCTTATAAACCACTGCGCGCCCCTCTCAACTAGCGAGGTGGGACTAAACTTTCAACGCGGGCGCAGCAGCACAAGGCCTTTGGTCCCGGTTGGTGGCACCAACCGGGACTAAAGGGGGCATTGGTACCGGTTGGTGCCATGAACCGGTACCAATGCCCCCCTTTAGTCCCGGTTGGTGCCACCAACCGGGACCAAAGGCCGCCGCTTCCCGCCCTTTGGGCTGCTGAAAAGTGGCCTTTGGTCCCGGTTGGTGGCACCAACCGGGACTAATGCTCACCTTTAGTCCCGGTTGCTGCCATGAACCGGGACTAAAGGCTCTGCTATATAAGTCCACACTTAGGAAATTTTCACTCTCATCTTGCAGTTGCCGCCCCCGACGCCGCCAGGCTGCCCCGATGCCGCCCGTTGTCGCCGCCGCCCGCGCCCCTGCCCCGACGCGCGCCGCCCCGGACCGCCCCCCGTCGCCGTCGCCCGCGCCCCTGCCCCGACGCGCGCCGCCCCGGCCCGCCCTCGCCGTCACCCGCGCCGGACCCTTCCCCGAAGCGCGCCGCCCCGGCCCGCCCTTGCCGTCGCCCGCGCCCCTACCCCGAGCGCGCGCCCACTGCCCCGTCGCCATCCTCGCCGCCGACCCCGCAGTCCTCCTGGTCCGGTCGGCGCCCTCCCAAGCTAGCATTTTTTTTTCATTTATATGTTTTTTTTCATATATATGCTTGTTTTTTATATATATGTACATATGTTATCTGTGTATATATATGTTCATGTATATATGCAAAAGATAGCTTTTTAGAAAAATTAAGATTTTTTTCTGTTCATAGATTTTTTTGGTGATATTAATTATTGTAAATATGCAAATGTTTGTATATTCATATGAACAATGAATTAGGCAATACTACTTCATGTATTTTTAAGAAGGAAGAAGAAGAAAAAGAATGAGAGGAAAAAGGAAATAAGAATAGGGGAGATGAAGAAGAGGAGAAATAAATAAGAAGAATAAAAAAGAAGAAAAAAATAGGAGAGGAAGAAAGGAATAGAGGAAAAGAAGAGAAAATAGAATATATATTCTATTTTCTCTTCTTTTCCTCTATTCCTTTCTTCCTCTCCTCTTTTTTTCTTCTTTTTTTTCTTCGATCTTCTCCTCTAGCTATTCCTTTCTTCTTCTCCTCTTCTTATTTCTTCTTCGTTTTCTTATGTTTTATCGGGTCCGCCGTCATCGATATAATACCCCTCCCGATAACTTCAACACGTGGGGGGTCGATATACCCCTCCCCGATATTATTATTTTCCCATGTACGTATGCCGTCGTTGTCGATATAAACCCCGATAACTTCAACACGTGGGGGGGGGTCGATATACCCCCTCCCGATAACTTCAACACGTGGGGGGGAGGTCGATATACCCCCTCCCCGATAATATTATTTTCCCATGTACGTATGTCGTTGTTGTCGATATAAACCCCTCCCGATAACTTCAACACGTGGGGGGGGGGTCGATATACCTGCTCCCCGATAACATTATTTTCCCATGTATGTATCTCATCGTTGTCGATATTACCCCCTCCCGGTAACTTCAACACGAGAGGGGGTCGATATACCCCCTTCCCGATAATATTATTTTCCCCCATGTACGTATGTCGTCGTTGTCGATATAAACCCCTCCCGATAACTTCAACACGTGGGGGGGTCGATATACCCGCTCCCCGATAACATTATTTCCCCCTGTATGTATCTCATCGTTGTCGATATTACCCCCTCCCGGATAACTTCGACAGTGACAACTCTCGAGGAGTACACCCAAACTAATATACCACGTGCTGTCATGCTTGTGTAATAATTGCCATGTTGTAATATATATTTGCAGAAACAATGGAGCACGGACGAGACGAGCAAGCAGAAGAGACGTTGCGGGACATAATCTTAGACAGGGGTGATGTCATGTCGAGTTTTCTTAACGACAATGATGGTCTGGAAGAACAACAGGGTGAAGAAGCAGGCCCGGAAGAGCAACAGGGTGAAGAAGGTCCGGAAGAACAGCAGAGTGAAGAAGGTCCGGAAGAACAGGGTCACGGCTCCGGTGAACGAATAGAGTCCGGCCAGGTAAATATATTAGTTAAGCATGTGCCGAGACTAGCTAATTGATGCATTCATTGTTTTGGTATGTACACATATTAATTAACTCTCGTCTTTCTTCTTTTTTCTAGCCCTCCGGATCGAGCACAACTTCGGTCAAGAGACGAGGCCCGAAGAAAAAGTTGCGCGAGGATGAAAGGTTTGAGATCACAGCAATCGCATGCGACGGCCTACCGATTGAACCCATTCGGACAAAGGATGCATTTACTGCTTAGTGCGGGGTTCTTGTTAGGGACAAGATCCCGATCAGCATCCACCAATGGTTTAAGCCGGCTAAACAAGACCCTGAGGTGTCTTATGTCAATGATATGCAGAAAGAGGATCTTTGGAATGAGCTGAAGGCAAATTTCACCCTACCGCCAGAGGAGGATCCGGAGAAGCCGGTTATAGAGCAATTAATTAAGTCTGCTGCTCTTAAGAAGATGGCAGAGCTATTCAGGAGGTGGAAGAATGAGCTGAAAAGGTTTGTCGACAAAAAAGAGACACCACAATTCATCGGCAAATATGAGAAGATCAGAGATCAATGGCCCGCATTTGTGGCCCACAAGGCATTGGATAAGAGTAAGAAGATGTCGGAGACAAACAAGAAAAATGTTGCGAAGAAGATGCTTCACCATCGCACGGGGTCAGGTGGCTACCTCAAAGGCTGGCCTAAGTGGGCAAAGGCTGAGACTGATCTGCTTGATAAAGGGATCGAACCAGAGACAATGAACTGGCCAGACCGTTGCCGGACTTGGTTCTTCGGGGCTGGCGGATCCTTGGACCCTGTAACAGGGATGTGCGTTTGGACGGACGAGCAACTTGACATACCCTTCAAGAACCTTTGGTACTATATCGATGCAGCGCAGAAAGGGACGTTCCTTCCAGACAGAGAGAACGTCGAGCTCACAAAGGCCCTCGGAAATCCTGAGCACCCTGGACGGAAACGAGGCACGCCAGGCTCCATTTCGTGGAAGGCTGGGTTTCCGGACGCGGGCGGTTACAAATGCCACGAGAGGAGGAAGAAAGTGCAGCAGACCGAAATGCAGGCGCTTAAAGCAAGGGTACAAGGGATAGAGGAACGAGAAGCAAATCGCAGCAAACGACTTGCCGAAGCTTCCCCTGAAGCTACCCCGCCATCTCAGCGGAGAAGCAGCATGGCTTCCACCGAGCTGCTTCAGCCGGAGCATGTCTTGACGGCTCCTGCCAGCTATCCCGTGGATGCTATCACAGAGTCTCAAAATTTCCACCTTATGACGCAATGGATTAATATGAAGGTCAAGGCGGCTGTTGGCTCTGTTTTTCCTACTGAACCCGGCGCAACTTTTCACTGCCGGCCGATTCCAGAAGGATATGCTAAGGTGATGGTGGATGAAATAACGGAGGGATTTGAGGACCTCCCGCTTGACCACCCTACCGGAGAAGGGGAGACTCGGCTGGGTTCTTCTCTGAAGACTCCATGCCTATGGCGGAAGGAGCTCATCAACCTTCCGAACTGGACGCCTCCGCCTCCTCCTCCTCCTCTGGCGAGTCAGGGCACTCCGCCTCCTTCACCGCCTCCTCCTCTGGCGAGTGACGATCAGGGTACTCGGCCGGCTCCTTCTCCGGCGCGTGGCGGCACTCCGCCTGCGCCGGCACGCCCGAGCAGTCAGCCTCCTCCTTCTCTGCCTCGTCAGCAAGGGCGGAAGAGACCCGCCGCCGCTCCGGCAGCTGCTCCGGCGCGTTGTAGTCCTTCTCCTCCGCCTCGTAAGCAAGTAAAGAAGACAACCGCTCCGTCTGCTCGGCCGGCGTCTAGCAGTACAGCCAGAGGCGGGACGAAATACAGATTTGGTCCTTCTCTGAAGACTCCAAAGAAGTTACCATACGAGATGAGCCCGGAGCAGAACACGAAGATCGCGCGAACCGAAGTGAAGGAATGGTTTGAAGGGTTGAAAGCACAGAGACATCCACCTCCGGAGGAGAAGGTAGATCCGGTGAAAGCGAAGCGCACTCTGGCTGCCCTGGCAAAACCACCCAAGTCTCCGCCGAAAGGCAACTATGAGCGCATTATTGGAAAGACATGGGCCGAAGCGAAGCAGTCGGGAAGTACAGTCAGTGATCAAAGGATGAAAGAACGACGAGCAGCTGGGAAACAAATTGCCCAGCTCGGCGAACAAGGGAATCAATCGTGCGCCCCGCTCAAGGTGCCTAGCGACATCGTCGATCCGAGGATGGTGCCCAGTTATAGCAATATTGGAGATTACCTGCCCGACGATGTACATTATGATTTCATGGACATGCAGATACACAGATACGAGTACGGGAAGCCTCTCGTCAAAGATGAAAGATCTCTATCAACGATGATGCGAAGATTGCATGATTGGTACTTGAAAATCTGCAGAGAGTCTGGGGGGAGGAGTACTTTGTATGTGAGAGTTAAACCGGAGCATGACCTCGTTGGAATTGATCTGTTGCCTATTCCATTTGAGGAGTTCTATCGGTTTTTCAATCAATTGGCCCTCGATAAAGCAACGGTCACCTGCTACTGTCTGTAAGTACTACTACTTCTGTCATTAAGTCTCTCCATATAGCCCAGCTCTTTCATTGCATGTATTTATAATTATCCTCACTATATTATGCAGATTGAAGATCACCGAATTGAAAAAAAGACAAATCGGTGATATTGGGTTCATTAACACATATCTCATAGATGCAACTGAGGTTGAGCATCGTCCCGCAGATACCGAGGCCAACTTGCTACGATCATTCAAAATAAATGAAAACAAAGATATAATACTCTTTCCTTACAACTTCAAGTGAGTGTTACTGTCTTGTGCATATTCGGTTTCCCTTATATATGAGTCCAAGTTATAGTAATGTAATTGATGAGTTATGCATGCGTGCGCAGGTACCACTATATTCTCCTAGAGATTAGGCTTGAGCAGGGAGTAGTAACTGTCTTGGACTCTAAACGAAAAGATCCCCAGGAGTATGCGGACATGACTCAAATCCTCGAGAAGTAAGTTAAATCGATCATTATCCACCATATCAGCAACTTTGTTCATTTCCTGATATCAAGTAATTGTTTTCTTTTGTCTGGCAGGGTTTGGACAAAATTCACCAAAAAATCTCCGGGACTGCCGAAGATGCTGCAATTTAGATACCCGAAAGTAAGTACTCCCTCCGTTCCCAAATACTTGTCTTTCTAGGCATTTCAAATGGACTCAACATACGGATGTATGTAGACATATTTTAAAGTGTAGATTCACTCATTTTGCGCCGTATGTAGTCACTTGTTGAAATTTCTAGAAAGACAAGTATTTAGGAACGGAGGGAGTACTATAGTAGCATGTTCCACGCGTCTCCTAGTTATTGATTCAAGCGCTAGTTTCATCAATACCATTTGGCATTCTTGCTTATCTGTTTGATTGACCTCTATTTCTTGTAAAGTGGTTGTGGTAGGACCAAGGGAATGATTTCTGTGGATACTACGTTTGCGAGTCCATCCGCACACGACCTGTGAGCGGGGCGGGTACTCTGACGAACAATATGAAGTGTGTAAGAAATAATATTCACAATTTTAGTTTATTACCATCATTTGTGTTGAGCTTCATACATTCATATATATATGTATTGACCCCCTTCTTCAAATTAGATGTTTCGGCAGCGGGATGAACTCCTAGCACCAGATCGCATGCGAGCAATTCAAGAGGAATTGGCGGCATTCTTTCTTGACCACGTGATCGCTGAAGACGGAGAATACTATGTGGACCATGCGTCCATAATTTAGGAGATTATATTTGAAAGAGATAATTATTGTATATATGTAGCCTGTAGTGTCGGATAGATATACGAGAACTTGTTGTTCGACCAATCTCTCGGAGAAGGAGAGGTGGTCGATATCACTTCTCTCTGTATGCATATATGTTCATGACGATCTTCTGTTTCCTTCGTTTGCTTACTAGCTAGCTATCGTGTCTAGTCCTCTCTATACGTATGTATAGTATGTAGCGTCGACCAAGCACGGACATAAGAGAGGACACTTCTCTCTATTAATTAGCTATCTAACACAATATATGAAATACCTAAATTAACCCCCCAAAACCCCCAAACCCCCCCTTTAAAAAAAACAAAAACCCCAGCCACAGAAATGCTGACGCGTGGAGGTTTATTGGTCCTGGTTGGTGCCACCAACCGGGACCAAAGGCCCTCCTGCCTGGGCTCACCACGCAGGCCACGTGGAGGCCCATCTGTCCCGGTTCTGGTTAGAACCGGGACTAAAGGGTCAGGGCATTAGTAACGACCCTTTAGTCCCGGTTCAGGAACCGGGACAAAAGGCCCTTACGAATCGGGACAATAGGCCCGTTTTCTACTAGTGTAAGGGATATTAAGGCCTCCTTTTAATAGAGTACCGGACCAAAGCATTAACACATAGTGAATACATGAACTCCTCAAACTATGGTCATCACCGGGAGTGGTCCCGATTATTGTCACTTCGGGGTTGCCGGATCATAACACATAGTAGGTGACTATAGACTTGCAAGATAGGATCAAGAACTCACATATATTCATGAAAACATAATAGGTTCAGATCTGAAATCATGGCATTCGGGCCCTAGTGACAAGAATTAAGCATAGCAAAGTCATAGCAACATCAATCTCAGAACATAGTGGATACTAGGGATCAAACCCTAACAAAACTAACTCGATTACATGATAAATCTCATCCAACCCATCACCGTCCAGCAAGCCTACGATGGAATTACTCACGCACGGCGGTGAGCATCATGAAATTGGTGATGGAGGATGGTTGATGATGACGACGGCGACGAATTCCCCTCTCTGGAGCCCCAAACGGACTCCAGATCAGCCCTCCCGAGAGAGTTTAGGGCTTGGCGGCGGCTCCGTATCATAAAACGCGATGAATCCTTATCTCTGATTTTTTTCTCCCCAAACACGAATATATGGAGTTGGAGTTGAGGTTGGTGGAGCGTCAGGGGGCCCACGAGGTAGGGGGCACGCCTAGGGGGGCAGGCGCGCCCCCACCCTCGTGGACAGGTGGTGGCCCCCTGGCCTTGATTCTTTCGCCAATATTTTTTCTATTTTCCAAAAATAACTTCCGTGGAGTTTCAGGTCATTCCAAGAACTTTTTTTTTCTGCACATAAATAACACCATGGAAAGTCTGCTAAAAACAGCGTCAGTCCGGGTTAGTTCCATTCAAATCATGCAAGTTAGAGTCCAAAACAAGGGCAAAAGTGTTTGGAAAAATAGATACGACGGAGACGTATCAGAGGGCACAATAGGACAGCACCAAAATAAAACATACAACTCATACCAATCTATATCATCAATCAACCCAAAGACAAAGGATATCTACTCAAAACATCATAGGATGGCAACACATCATTGGATCGTAATATGGGGCATAAAGCACCATGTTCAAGTAGGGATTACAGCAGGGTGCGGGAGAGTGGACCGCGTAAAATAGATGAGGATGGTGATGTTGATGAAGACGATCACTGCGGCGATGATACCCCTCCCGATGGCACTCCGGCGCCACCGAGAGAGAGGAGGAGAGGTTCTCCCCCTTGTGCTTCCTCCTCCATGGCCACCCTCCTAGATGGGGAGAGGTTCTCCCTCTGGTCCTTGGCCTTCATGGCGATGTTGGCCCCTCTGGGATCCTCCTCCATGGCCTCCGGTGATGATGGCCCCCTCCGGCAGGGTGCCAGAGAGGGCCTAGATTGATTTCTCGTGGCTACAGAGGCTTGCAGCGGCGAAACTTTTGATCTAGGTTATTTTCTGAAGGTTTCTGTATTTATAGGAGAGGATGGCGTCGAGAACAAGTCAGGGGGCCCCATAGGAGTCCACGAGGCAGGGGGCGCGCCCTCCATCCTCGTGGGGCCCACGGGACTCCCCTCCGGTAACTCTTCGTTCTAGTGTTTTTTATATTTTCCAGAAAAATTCTCCGTTGATTTTCATCGCATTCCGAGAACTTTTATTTCTGCACGAAAACAACACCACGGTAGTTCTGCTAAAAACAGCGTTAGTCTAGGTTAGTTCTAATCAAATCATACCAAAATCATATAAAACTATTGTAAACATGGCATGAATACTTCATAAATTATAGATACCTTGGAGACGTATCAATCTTTCATAACAAGATTCATCAAAGCGGCATTAATTTCATAAGATTCCGCACTAGTGGTGGGGGCAATCGGAGTACTAATAAAATCATTATTATTAGTACTGGAAAAGTCACACAACTTGATATTTTCTTGAGACATCGTGACAAAGCAAGCAATCTAGCACACGAGCAACCAAAAAGCAAACGAAAAGACGAACGAAAGAAGGGCGAATAAAAAGGCAAATCTTTTTGTATTTTTTCTGAAAACGTTTTAGAAGTGGGGGAGAGAAAAATGAGAGGAAAATGGCAAATAATGTAATGCAAAAGATGGGAGTTTATGATGGGTACTTGGTAGGCTTGATGTAGAACCTCCCCGGCAACGGCGCTAAAAATCCTTCCTGCTACTTCTTGAGCTTGCGTTGATTTTTCTTGGAAGAGTAAAGGGTGATGAAGCAAAGTAGAGATAAGTATTTCCCTCAGTTTGAGAACCAAGGTATCAATCCAGTAGGAGGTACATGCAAGTCTCCAATCTATGCACATGCACAAACAATCAAACACTTGAACCCAACGCGATAAAGGGGTTGTCAATCCCTTCATGGTCACTTGCAAGGATGAGATCTGATAGAGATAGATATAATAGATTACTAAAACGTAAAACAAAGTAAAAACAAATTAATTGCAGCAATGTATTTTTTGGTTTATAGATCCGAAAATATATGATGGAAAATAGACCCGGGGGCCATATGTTTCACTAAAGGCTTCTCTCTTGAGAGAAAGCATACGATGGGTAAACAAATTACTGTCGAGCAATTGACATAAAAGCGCAAAGTTATGACGATATCCAAGGAAATGATCATGAATATAGGCATCACGTCTGTGTCAAGTAGACCGACTCCTGCCTGCATCTACAACTATTACTCCACACATCGACTGCTATCCAGCATGCATCTAGAGTATTAAGTTCATAAGAACGGAGTAACGCCTTAAGATGACATGATGTAGAGGGATAAACTCAAGCAATATGATGAAAACCCCATTTTTTACCCTTGATAGCAACAATACAATACGTGCCTCGCTACCCCTACTATGTCACTGGGTGAGGACACCGCAGGATTAAACCCAAAACTAAGCACCTCTCCCATTGCAAGAAGAACCAATCTAGTTGGCCATACTAAACCGATAATTCAAAGAGAAATACAAAGATATTTGATCATGCGAATTCAGAAAAGACTCAAATAATATTCATAGATAATCTGATCATAAATGCATAATTCATCGGATCTCGACAAACATACCGCAAAAGAGGATTACATCGGATAGAACTCCAAGAACATCGAGGAGAACATGGTATTGAAGATCATAGAGAGAGAAGAAGCCATCTAGCTACTAGCTATGGACCCGTAGGTCTATGGTAAACTACTCACGCTTCATTGGAAGGGCAATAAAGTTAATGTAGATGCCCTCCGTAATCGAATCCCCCTCCGGCAAGGTGCCGAAAAAGGCCCCAAGATGGGATCTCAGGGGAACAGAGGCTTACGGCAGCGGAAACGTTTTTTTGTGGACGCTTCTGGTAGTTTGGGAATATTTGGGAATTTATAGAGCAAGAATTAGGGTTGAAGTAGTCTCGTGGGGCCCACAAGCCAAGGGGCGCGTCCT
Organism: Aegilops umbellulata; assembly: GCA_032464435.1. Lineage (NCBI taxonomy): Eukaryota > Viridiplantae > Streptophyta > Magnoliopsida > Poales > Poaceae > Aegilops > Aegilops umbellulata. The sequence goes on from CP136058.1 coordinate 607,247,325, forward strand.
GAGGGCTTGTGGAGCCCTCGAGACTTTTCTGCCCCCCTCTCCAAGCTCCGTGGATGTCTTCTGGTCCAAGAAAAATCATCGCGAAAGTTTTATTTCGTTTGGACTTCGTTTGATATTCCTTTTCTGTAAAACTCAAAAGCAAGGAAAAAACAAAAACTACCACTGGGCTCAAGGTTAATAAGTTAGTCCAAAACATATAAAATAACACATTAATGCATATAAAACATCCAAAACACATAATGTAATAGCATGGAACAATAAAAAATTATAGATACGTTGGAGACATATCATGGCCAACGCAAATCACGCTGCCGCCCGGTGACGTGGAGAACCGGGTCAGAGCATGCTGCCACGCCGGATGAAAACCGACCATCTCCGGTGTCATGGAGGATCTCGACAACTGGTATTACGGAGGGCGAACGACCGACGAGCCTGTGCTCGCCGCTGCCATGGCGGCGGCGAAGAGAATGGCCGGCGCGGGTCGGCTAAACCCTAGCATGAGGAGGGCGTGCGTCGTCGCTGCCTGCCTGGCCTTGGCGACGATGGCCTCGTTTTCCTTGACGCCGGCCTTGTGTCGCGCGGCCGCGACCTCGAGGGCGAAGTCGGCAACGACTTTCTTCTCCGGCTGAACGGTCCGTCGGGACCTCCTCTTGGCCGATTCTTTGTCAAGCCACGCGATCTCCGCCGGCGTGAGCTTCGACCGTGCTTTCTTCTTCTTCTTCATTGTGGGGTGGGCGGTGGTGGCAGCCGGGTCAACGGGTTTCTTCGGGGCGCCGACCATGGAGGAGGGAGTGGAGGGGGAGCGCAGGAGGGTTTTTGGGAATGAGAGGGAAAGTAGAAGCGTTGTGTCCCCGACGGACGGGCCGGTGGAGGACAAGGGGCGTGTCCCGCCTGTCTGTTTCGACAACTTATCTCTTCCAACCACGTGATGCCACAAGCCATCCGTAAAGTGTAATCTCTAGAATCTACCCGTAAGTGTAGCATTATTGCTCGTCGCACACGCCACTTTCCCCCGAAAGAGCTTCCCATCTGATAAAAAAGGTTGGCTCCACCACCACATATACATATATTCTTAGTTTTACCAAAAACAGCTTAAAGCATCTAAGCATCACATACTGTTGCCAAGATGCAAAGATGATGCATTTTTGGGACACTAGAGATTCAGTTTCTCACCTTTATGCCACCAAGAGGGCATACATATGTAGGACAAAGACTCTTGTCGAGACCAGATCCCTCTTGCTCTCCATCCATCATCGTCGTCACAATCTAGAGAGAGAGAGAGTGTCCAGTAGTAGAGATAGAGAGAGAGAGAGTGTCCAGTAGTAGAGATAGAGAGAGAGAAAAATCCATCGGAGGGGAAGGAGGGAGGAAGGAAAGGAGGCAGCTTTAAAAAAGAGTCAAACTCCGTCCGGCTCCCCCACTTTCTCTCTCTACATCGCCCAATCCCCCCGCACCAATCGCCGTCGCGTCACTGCCCCGTCCCCCCCTCCGCGCTCGCTCCTGCTCCCCTCCGCGCCGCTACCCCGCCTAGGGTTCCGGCCGCCCGATTGGGAAACCCTAGCTCCCGCTCCGGCGCCGGAAGGCGGCGCCTTTCTTCCCTTTTCCGCAGAAATTCCCCGCGGATTCCCGACTTCCGGCCGCCAAAACCCTAGCTTTGGGGCTGGGATCGGGGAATCCGGGCGGCGCGCGCGCGGATCCCGCCCGAATCGGCGGGGAGGCGCCCTGATCCGCCCCTAGGGTTTCGCGGGGGACCCGGCCCATGTTCGCGGCGGCGGCAGCGGCATGCTGCTGCTGACTCGCTGGGCGAGATGCAGAGGTACGCGGGCGCCGGCAACAGCAACAGCTCTGGGTTTAGCGGCGGCCCCGCGTCGGCCGGCGGCAGGGACAGCTCCAGGCTCGATGTCTCGCCCTACGCTCCGCCCAATTACCCCCTGAACCCGAGGTATTAACACGCCCCTGTTCTGCTCTGCCCGTGCAAATTTAGCTGCTTAATCAAACCGGTATCGACAATCGCCTAGTGTTAGCGAGCCGAGGCGCGCCAATTAGTCTGTATTTAGTTGGTAAGTAGTCTCTCATGGATCAGTAATTACACAGAATAAGCTAAAAGCATGGTGCCGTAGTAATGGCGTTTCGTTAGAGGCATTATTGCGTTCCGTTACTACGCCACGTGCACACTCAAACTTCCAATAATGAACCCGCCGTGTGCTATACTTGGAATTTTCAGCGTATGGAATGAAATGAATAGCTATCCTTTATATGAACTACTTATTATTCTGTCACAACCTAGTACTGTACAGCCGAAGCTATTTTAATTGAACCAAATGCAAGCTAAGCCATTGATTTACTGTCATTTGTCTTTAAGATGGACTAGCTAGCTCATATTTTGAATAACACTTGACAGTTTCGTGGAGCATCAGGTCCTTATCATTGGTTATCTATGGCATTACATTATACATCAATCTGTATTGTTGGAACAAAAAAGGAACCGCAGACTCTGTTTGTTGCAAAATGGAGATTTTTGTTTCGCATTGGGGTGAAATAAAGCCCCAACCTTCACAGCTAATTTAACTTGAGCAATAAAAAATTGCATCTTTTTCCCCCTAAAAAGGAGTCTTTCGTCACTTTTAATCCCATACCATAAATTCGCAGTTCTAATATAACTACTACCTCCGTTCCAAAATATATGACGTTTTTGTAGGCCCGTTTTGGTAGGCCTACCGAAACGTCATATATTTTGGAACGGAGGTAGTAGAACATAGGGTCATTGATGACTAGAAAAACAATATGCTGGTGCCAAAATCAATTAATTGTCGCCATGTTTCCGGTGAAGTAAGTTGACACTATTATCCAAATCTGTCATTTGCATTTTGCTGTGCCAGTAGTAAATTGTGACCTGTGTTTCCTAATACTACTTCTTTTCAGGCGACAACAACAGCTAGCTCCGTACAGGCTAAAGTGTGACAGGGAACCACTTAACAACAAGTATGTATAAACTTCTGAACCAAAAGCACTTCACTGAAAGAGCCAGAGTATGCTTATTAATTTATTGTCCGCCTCACAGTGGTTGTATTTTGGTTACTTTCTTTGCCCTCAGTTTCAGCATTGACTCATCGTTTGCATATGTGAACACATTTCCATTGCTCTTTTCGGCAACAGATACGTTGTTTTGTCCTGTGATATGACTTCACTTAGTCTTGCTCAGTAGTCCTCTTCGATATGGCTCTTTTGTAGGCTTGGACCACCTGACTTCTATCCTCAAACACCAAACTGTCCTGAAGAGACGTTAACCAAAGAATATGTACAGTCTGGGTACAAGGAGACTGTTGAAGGAATTGAGGTGCGTTTGGGAATAAAAGCTTTGTACGATGCATTAGGGCCACCCCGTTGCTTATTGAATATTGTCATGGGTTTGGACCTAATTATAAATCTACTACATATCTATCGTTCTTGACTGTTATTATTTCTTTGATGGGCTTGATAGGAAGCAAGAGAGATCGTACTCAGTCATATCTCATACTTCTGCAAGCCAGATATCGTTGGAAAATGCAAGGAGGTAAGAAAATTCGGTCGTGGGAGTATCTTGTTTTGCCAGTATGTATAACTAATTACTGCTAATTTTTTATGATATGATTTTAGTCCTAACCACTTATGTTTCACCTTTCTGTAACCCAATCAGCACCTGGGTGTTGCAGATTTATTTACCTTTTGTACTGTACGAGCTTACACATAGATGATTTGATGATAGGTTGACTGTAAAACAGGAATTATCTTTTGCTCATCTGTTTTCTGTTTGTTTTAGTTCACTAGCCTGAAAAACAAATTGCTATTGTGGATTGTGGATGGTGTAATGGCTAGTTGATCTATCAATGGTGAAATGCTTGTTTGCTCTAGCTGATCATCCAGGCATACATGATACATGTTTGATATCGTGGCTTGTTTGCTTCTGTTCTCCTTGGGTGCTGTGTGGAGACGGTAGCATCTAGCGCGCTGTCAGGGTTTGGGGTTCAACTTGACTGGTTATGCGGAAGGCCTGGCTGGGCTGTCTTCCTTTTATATTTGAGTTGAATCAGATGTTCTATTAAGTTTACCTTGTTGATCTGTAATGTTTCAAGAACGTGACTTCAATGTGAAGCGCTCAGGGGAGGATTGTAGATGCATTATGTGATTGTTAGGGATTACTAGTTGCTAAACCTTTCTCGCTGATGGATAGCACGTGGAACCTTAAAAGCACACCTTTCATTTCTTTGTTACTCCTACATTTGTTTCTTCCCTTCTTTGTCCGTTTTATGTATTGGATGGAGACTACGGCTACACTTCACACGTTTTGTTGTCCATTGTTTTCTGAAGGCACTAAAGAAACGGTTAAGGGCTATTAATGAATCTCGTGCTCAAAAGAGAAAGGTATCGCGTCATCGCTCTTGATTTGGCTAACTTGCTTCAATGTGGATGTCTGTCAAATTTGATATGTCTTATCTTCTGATATGTCAAACAGACCAGTGACTTTTCCTGTTTTCATAGGCTGGCCAAGTTTATGGAGTTCCACTTTCTGGATCACTGTTGATAAAACCTGGAGTTTATCCGGAGCAAAGACCATGTAACGAGGACTCCCGCCGAAAATGGGCTGAGGTTGGCCGAAATAACCTTCTGTTTATTATTAAAATTTCTTTTAAATAGGATGCTGTCAAAAGTTCTGCAATTTGTTATCTATTTCACCAAACACTTTATCTCACTCATCTTTGCATGATGGTTATGTGTTTTTCTTTAGTTCAGTATTTGCATTTGCATACCAGTTAATGATAAACTGTATTTCTTTTGCGGAGTTGCTTTGACTTCAAACCTTCATTACCGTTTGGCGATTATTATGTTGTTTGGCATAGGCGGTATCTTTGTAGATCTCCCTTGCTGTATCTCATAAAATTTGCATCTAGAAAGGGTGTGAAGGCTAATAGGATGGGAATCTCGATTTGTGGTTTTTACTTGCACCGAGTTTACTTCTGTTACATTGCTGCTGCCATGGCTATGCTTAACTTATTTTTCTTGTTTTTGTGTGCCATTACTCTGCAGGCCCTTGCCCAGCCAAACAAGAGACTGCGTTTGTTATCTGAGCATGTTCCTCATGGTTATCGTAGGAAATCACTTTTTGATGTTCTTACTCGATGTAATGTTCCATTACTAAGGGCAACATGGTTTGTGAAAGTTACATACCTAAATCAGGTTTGCAATTCTTCTGAGCTATCTCATGCTTCCTACCAACTGGCATATATTATATAATCGTAACAAAGTCCTGTTGTAGCCACAGGTTCGACCAACATCCAGCAGTATCTCAACTGGTGCTTCTGATAATCAACGATCTAACCAGTGGACAAAGGATGTTGTTGAATATTTGCAACAGCTTCTGGACGAATTTAATCTAAAAGAGGCACATCCGTCTTTTAAAGATCAGCCGTCAGCAGGGCTTATTTCTGGAGCTACTCAAGTAAAATTGAAACATGAAGCACCCTCAGCTGGTGGAGACACTGAAGAGCCCTTGGTGCACTTCAAATGGTGGTATATGGTTCGTCTTGTCCAATGGCATCTCACAGAAGAATTGCTAGTTCCCTCGGTACTTATTGAATGGTTATGTTACCAACTTCAGGTACTTTTGTTGCATTGTAAGAGTGATTCGTCATATTCCATGATGTTTTAGTTCCCTTGACAGTATTTTCTCTCGTTAATGATTTGCTTCTACCCTCAACCAGGAGAGAGATTCAGTTGAGGCCTTGGAGCTTCTTTTGCCTATTGTACTTGGCTTGGTTGAGACCATCACTCTCTCACAAACATATGTGCGCATGTTCGTGGAAATTCTGGTTAGACGTCTGAGTGATGCTTCTGCTGTTGATAATCCGAAAAGGTCATCTATCTCTTCTGTTATAGCTGAGTTACTGCGATACATGGTACTTGCGGTGCCAGATACATTTGTTTCTTTGGACTGCTTTCCTCTTCCTTCATTTGTGGCCCCTGATGTATATGGTAGAGGTGCTTTGCTGAAGATTACTGGTGGTGGTGAAATGTCTAGTTCTAAGAGGCGGGATGTGTACCGGTATCTGTCCTGCGGTTATGCTGTCTGTTCAATTCAGAGACGAGCATCTGATCTGGCGACCCTTGCCAGTCCTAATGTTCATGCACGTGGTGCAGCGAAAGTGGTACAGGCTTTGGACAAGGCTCTTGTCACAGGAAATTTGACAATGGCGTATTCTTCACTCTTTAATGATCTATCTGATGCATTAATGGAAGAAAGGTGGATTAAAGAAGTCAGTCCTTGCTTGCAGTCTTCTCTAATGTGGATTGGGACTGTTGAGTTATCCCTAATCTGTTCCATATTTTTTCTTTGTGAATGGGCAACATGTGATTATCGTGATTGCCGTACATCTCCCAGTCAGAATGTAAAATTTACAGGAAGAAGAGATTTATCTCAGATACATCTGGCGGTGTCTATCTTGAAAAACAAAATGACCGAGATGAATAAATTGTCTCGGTCTAAGAGTAGCAGTCGCATTGCAATGAATAATATCGGTAAAGGTTCTTCGCTGAATGATGCTTCAGTGGCTGCAACTAAAGTGGGTGATTCTTCTGGATTGAGAAGTAATGGAAAAAATGAGGAGGAGAAGAAGGAAAGGAAGGATATCTTTGAAAGTCCTGGTCCATTGCATGACATCATTGTGTGCTGGCTGGATCAACATGAGGTTAGCAGTGCTGCAGGTTTTAAACGTGTGGATGTTCTCATCATAGAGCTTATTCGCAGCGGTGTATTTTATCCTCAAGCTTATGTAAGGCAGCTAATTATTAGTGGAGTAACCGATAAGAATGGCACTCTGCTAGATATGGAAAGGAAAAGGAGGCACCACAGAATTTTAAAGCAGCTTCCTGGGTCGTCTTTATTTGATATTCTTGAGGAAGATGTAGTTGCTGAAGAGCAACAATTGCATGAGGTGATGTCAACCTATTCCAGTGAGCGACGCCTTGTGCTTTCTGAACTTTCGAGTGGTCAGTCATTTGATGCAAATAACAGGGGTGAGTATACTTCAAGTTCCTACCTCCGGATTCCATCAGGAGGTACTAATCACGGCGGTGTGCCTGAACAAGTAGAAGATGTGAAAGTTCTGGTGTCAAGCCTGTTGTGTTTTATATATCCTCACTCGGCAGAATCAGAACAAAATGAAACTAAAATGAACTTTCAAGGATCGTCTACTTCAACACTGACACAAGTTGATACCGGAGAAGCAAAAAATGGCTGTGAGGATTGTATGAGGATTAATGGACAAAAGTTGGATGAGAGAACCTCTCCTTTCTTCCCATTGATTCAATCAGACGAGGAAGATGTTTGGTGGGTGAGGAAAGGGTCAGAGCTACAGGAATCTTTTAAGGCTGAACCTGCACTGAAGTCTATTAAACAAACTTCTAGAGGTAGAGCAAAAGTGGTTCGTAAAACACAGAATCTCGCACAGCTTGCGACTGCTAAAATTGAAGGCAGTCAGGGGGAGGCATCTACAAGTCATCTTTGCGAGAGCAAGCTGAGCTGTCCTCACCATAAACCTAGCACTGATGGTGACAATGGCAAAGATGCTGATCACACGAGGATGACAAATCTGGCTGAAGTTGGGAAGTCATTGAAGAAACTTAGATTGCTTGAAAGGCGCTCCATCTCTGTGTGGTTGTTGAAATCAGTAAGGCAACTTGTTGAAGGAAATGAAACGACAGCTTGCAAAGCTAGCAATTCCATAAGCTCCTTTTCCTCTCAGCCTGATGACAAAACTGTGTCCAAATGGAGGCTAGGCGATGAAGAACTGATGTCAATTCTCTATATACTGGACACATGCTGTGATTTAGCCTCTGCTGCAAGGTTCCTTGTATGGTTGCTAGCAAAAATTCGTGGAGGAATGGGTACGCTTGGTCAAGTTGGGAGAAGTGCGGCTCATATGAAGAACAGAGATAACCAAGTTTGTCAGGTCGGTGAGGCATTTGTGTTCTCATCCTTGCTTAGGTACGTTTCTCCTAATGTTGATTCCATTAGTCTCAGTTTAAGTAAACGTGAAAGCAGGCAACATGGGAATAGAAGATAATGAAATTTTAGTCACTAGTATAGAGGATAACGTATCAGCTTCTGTTTTGTTGTTTCTGCATCTATGTGAAACGAAAACGTGGCCTAAATTGTGGTGATTTCATGTGTGTTTTGCCTTATCAAGTTCCATGTCATGAAGGTTTACTAGAAATGAACAATACTTGTGTGATGTCTGCAGTCTGTTCTCATATATCCACCACCATTTATCTATCAAGTAGACACTGTTTTGTTTTTATGTGCTGATATGCCCTACAATTTAGTAAGAGTTACTTATGTTTCTGGTTTTATATGTAGACGTGCTCAGTGTTTTTTATGCTTACTGATGTGAATTAGTGGGAATGAACTTTTTGAAGCAACTGTTCAGTTAAAGATTTGTTTTTGAACGTAAACAAAGTTCCTTGACTAGAGAGGGTAGCGAGAGGGATAGTCATATGTGATGAACTGATGTTTCGACTTAGCTCTATACTGTATATTGATTTTCTCTGATGGCTCTACTATGTAATCCTTGCAGGTACGAGAACATACTTCTTGCAACTGATCTTTTGCCTGAAGTCCTCAATGCTTCAACAAACAGAAATTTTGTGTTAGGAACTGCAAGGCATCCCGCACCAGCAGCTTTTCCTTATACCCGGTATTTTTTGAGGAAATATAGGGATGTGGCTAGCGTGGTTAGGTGGGAGAAAAATTTTAGGACCACGTGTGACCAGCGAATGCTAGCTGATCTTGATAATGGTCGGTCGATTGATGGTGATTTTGTTTCCTCTTCGGGAGTCTTAGGAGGTGAAGAGATTGATGATCAAGTCCGTCAAAAGCTTAGCGGAAGGGGTTCAAGAATTATTCCAAATATGAAGGAGATAGTGCAGCGGCAAGCTGAAGAGATTCAACGCAATTTGAAGGAAAAGAAAATTCCTGCAGCACCCAAGAGTCCCTCTTTTGAGAAGGAAGACAGTTATCAAATTGCACATGACACTGTTTTGGGCTTAGTAGAATGTATCAGGCAAAATGGAGGAGCAACTCCAGATGGAGACCCTTCAGCAGTTGCTTCTGCCGTTTCTGCAGTTGTTGTGAATGCCGGGCATGTCATAGCTAAACATTTGGATTTTGCAGGGGGTAACTATCATGGAGTTGCTTCTATTGGTAATTCATTAAGCTTTGTTCGGCACACTTTGCACATCCACATAAATTCTCTCTGCTTACTGAAAGAAGCTCTTGGGGATCGCTTCAGTCGGGTTTTTGAAGTAGCTCTGGCTGTTGAAGCTTCTTCAGCTGTTACAGCAGCTTTTGCTCCTCCTAAGGTTCAGCGCAATCAGTTCCAACCATCTTCTGAGACTCATGATGCCTATGGAAATCATACAAATGAAACTCTAAGTACCTCAGGGAAAGGCTTAGTTGGGAGGGCTGGAAAAGTAGCCGCTGCTATCTCTGCACTTGTTGTGGGTGCTGTTGTTCATGGAGCTGTCAGTCTTGAGCGGATGATTGCTGTCCTGAAAATAAAAGATGGCTTAGAAATTCAGCAGGTCCTAAGAGGTTTGAGACCTAGCAATAATGGTGCGTCCCGTTCTGCTGTAACCTTTAAGATGGATAATTCAATAGAGGTTTTGGTTCACTGGTTTAGGATTCTATTGGGGAACTGTAGAACCGTCTATGATGGGCTTATTGCAGACATTCTTGGTGAGTCCTATGTTCTGGCACTCTCGAGGTTGCAGCAGAAGCTTCCTTTGAGTGTGGTATTTCCTCCAGCCTATTCAATTTTTGCAATAGTCCGTTGGAGACAGTATATCCTTAGCCGTGAAGACATGCAGGTTTACCAGTCTATTGCAAATGCAATAAATGACATCACTAGGCATCAACCTTTCCGAGATATTTGCTTTCGTAATACACATCAGCTGTATGATCTTCTGGCTGCTGATGTTGGTGATTCAGAGTTTGCTGCAATGCTTGAGACACATTGCTCCGACAAGAATGTGAGGCAGCTATTTATGCCTCTCCGTGGCCGTCTTTTTCTGAACGCCCTTGTTGATTGTAAAACACCAGCAGTTACTCAGGTGGATGGTTCTGAACCTGGTGAGGCAAAAGAGAATGAGTTAAAACTCCTCTCGGAGAGGCTTGTTCAGTCCCTAGATACCCTCCAACCTGCAAAGTTCCATTGGCAATGGGTTGAGTTGAGGCTTCTTTTAGATGAACAGGCTCTTGCAGAAAAACTTGATAAAGCTGAAAAAAGTAAGATACCGATGCCGATACTGATGACACTCGCAGACGGGCTTCGGAAGCTGTCCCCTAATTCCGAGAGCTTTACACTATCTGAAAGCGAGAAAGGGTTTACTGAAATCATCCTGTCGAGATTAGTTGCCAGACCTGATGCTGCTCCTCTCTACTCTGAAGTTGTCCACCTTCTTGGGAAGCTACAGGAGTCGCTTGTCGTGGATGTCAAATGGATCCTTCAAGGGCAAGACGCTGTTCTGGGACGCAAGTCCACAAGACAGCAGCTTCTTACTATTGCTACACGGAGAGGTGTTCCAATAAAGGCACAGGTTTGGAAACCATGGGGATGGTCCAGCTTGCTTACTGATGTAATGGCTAACAGAAGTGCCAAGAGGAAATTGGAAGCCGCTCCGATTGAGGAAGGAGAAGTTGTGGATGACCCTGCCGATGCCAAAAGGCCAAGCAAAAGTACCCCAAATAATGTGGATAGAAGCATTGAAGCCACCAGATCTAATATAAATAAATATGTAACTGAGAAGGCCTTTGCTGAATTAATGTTGCCATGCATCGACAGGAGTTCACCTGAATTTCGCAGTATATTTGCTGGTGAATTGATCAAACAGATGGGAACTGTCAGTGAACACATCAAAGCAATATCACGAAATGGTGCCAAACATGTTGGTTTAGTTCCTTCAGGAAATGATGTTTCATCGAACAAATCCAGTGGTCGTAAAGGAATTCGAGGTGGAAGTCCAAATATTGGCAGGCGAGTCATGGTGGGTAATGATCCAACTCCTCCTTCAGCATCTGCTCTGCAGGCAATAGTGTGGCTGCGCCTCCAATTTATCATCAGGCTGCTTCAAGTAATCCTGGCAGATAGGTGAGATTGAAAAACAATATAGTTTTGTTTGAAGTTAATTTTGCTCGGAGATTTTCCTGATATTAGTTTTTCAAATGATTAACATCTCTATTAAAAAAACATCATTGCTGAGTTTTAAATTCTTAGTGTGACGTATTTCATGTACTAGATCAGTAGCATGCTTAGGTAGTGTGAAACATCTCTATTCTTTTGATACTTTAGGGCATTGCTGTCCCTGTGTAACTTGTGACTGTTTCTTTTCCTATACTAATGACTAATCTTGTATTTTCATGTTCTTACTAAAAACTCTAGGGGCATGAGGCATACACTTGCTCCTGCGATACTAAGCCTTCTTGCGGCACGCATAATCTATGAAGATGCAGATTCGCCCCTTCCTCCTGCCAGTTTGATTGCCTCGAGACGGGAAGTGGACTCTTTGCTGGAACCTCCCATGGATGTCCTGCTTGATCGCCCAAGCGAGAGTCTTTTTGAGAGGCTTTTATGTGTTTTCCATGCGCTGCTTGGCAATTGCAAACCAAGTTGGATGAAGTCGAAGCCAGTTTCCAAGCCGACCGTCAGAGCCTCACGAGATATCCCTGCATTTGATAATGAAGCGGCTGTGGCCTTGCAGGTCAGTTCAGTGCTTGAATCGATCACCGCTGTTACATGCTTTCTTGTTGCGTCATGTGCTATATATAATAATGTCTTGTTTCCTTCATCATATGCCACAAGTGGTTAATATGCACTTCCTGAATTGTGTTTCTCTGCCACTTTTTACTTCTCCACTGTCAGTAATGCTAGCTTCCTTTTGCAGTCTGCGTTGGACCATATGGAGTTGCCTGGAGCAATCAGGCGAAGGATCCAAGCGGCGATGCCGATTCTCCCACCAGCTCGGCACCCTAGTATACAATGCCAGCCTCCCCAGCTGTCCTTGGCTGCACTGTCACCACTCCAGAGCAGTCCATCTACATCAGGTCCTCAACAGAAAAGCACTTCTCACAGTTGGGTCCCCACCAACATCTCCGGCAGAAGCAAGGCGGCGTTGCCTCCCCAAGACCCCGAGATGGAGGTAGACCCCTGGACCTTGCTCGAAGACGGCACCAGCTGCCCCTCCACATCATCAGGAAGCAACAGCGCCAGCGGCATCGCCCCCGACCACTCCAACCTGAAGGCGTGCAGCTGGCTCAAGGGCGCGGTCAGGGTGCGGAGGACGGAGCTGACATACATCGGGTCTCTGGACGACGACAGCTGACGCACAGCCATGCCGGCGCAGCGAGGGCGGCCCGTCCTCGCGCCGGACCGAACTCTTCTCCAGTGTACAAGAGGGTGGAAACCGCCGCCTTATGTGGCGGCCCCCGTGTAGAATACCGACCGACCGACCTTTGCCCCTGTTTTGTTGCTAGGGCGCCTCACAGGAGCGACGGTGTACATAGTGGGGGACATTAGTCCGCTCCGCGAGCAGCGGGCCCTGTCTGTGTAGCTTAATTAATTATCCAGGTTTAGGAGGGATGATGATGATGGTGATGCACCTTAGCTGATTCGCCGAAAAGGCTCATATATTCTTTGGTCTGGTTGTGGTGCAAGTTGCCCTGCTGCTGCTGCTTTTAACTGAGATGGTTTGACCTGTTGATATATGATTGTTGGCTGGCTTCCTGCCTGTGAAACATTTGGTTGGTGCCAAGTTAGTGGATCTGTACTGTTTTTAGTATGCTCCATGTTCCATTTTCAGGATCCACTTGCATTTTGTCATCGATTTGACCAATAGTACATGAGTCGCGTGGCGTAAATACAAATTATACCATTGAAAACTTCTTTTCAAATATGGTATAGTTTTTGTTGTTGTGCATGATCCAAGCTTTGCTGGTTAAACATGTTGGTCAGACTTAAACCTCGAAATATGTGTGCAATATTTGTTTTCGGAAAGAAGAGGTACCAAAGGCCATTGCATGGGGATAAACTCTGAAATTTCCCAAAAGGATTGAAAATCCCTAAAATTTCAGGACGCACGTACACGGTCGTCTGACTAGGGCTGGGAAAAATACAAATGAATCCAAGACGAGGACGAGCATCCACACGATTCCTATTGGACTTATGTTCCGCTGTTCATGTATCTATCGAGGTTTGATGTACAATCGCTTTGCAGAAATTGTGATGCCTGCGTGTTGCTTTTTCCAACCTCGACTGGCCACAAGCAGTGCCTCCGATCAACTAGCCAGCCGCTTCCGTTCGCTCTTCTGATCTCGTCGAGAACCACACCACAACCAGCAGCAATCTCATCTCGATTCGACCCTTCCTCTAAATCAACATAACACGATCTCTGAACAACCTAGCTCATGATATCATTTATTAAAATAAATCAAAAGCACGTAGCTGATCTACCAAATCACATAAACGCGGCACCGAGATTTATTAACAAGATTCACCGATATGGTTACATCCCCGGTGTCTGACTATGGGTGCTCCTCCACATGACACCATTACGATACCGCACCCCGGCCGCCCCTGCCGTTGAATGTGTAATCTCTGAAACTGGTTACAACTTGGCATGTTAGATGCAAAATGTTGAAACTTAAAACTTACTGTACCTTCATGCGGGATTGAACTACTGTGTGAGTGGCAAAGCAAAACTAGCAGGTGGCGGGACTTGGCAGGTGAGTGCCCCCGCACTTGCGTGCCCCTGCTGTTGAATATGTAATCTCTGCATGTATTGTCTTATGTACATTAGGCCCACCTCTCTAGTTTGTTGTATAGATTGAGGTAGAGGCCTCACCTTGTACTCATATATACCGTGCACATTGCACCGAATCAATACATGGTGCAATTACATCATCATACATGGTATCAGTTTCCGGGTTCTAAAACCCTAGCTTCCGCCCGCGCCGCCGCCGTGCCTCTGCCCTCGCGCCGCCGCCGCCGCACCTCCCTAGCGCCGTCACCGCACTACCCTACTGCCGCCGCCGCACACCTCCTATACTTGCTGCCGCCGCACCCTTAGCCGCTGCCGCAACCCTAGCCGCCTGCTATCGCCGCAACCCTAGCCGCCACGCCGCAACCTAGCCGCCGCCACAACCTCATCATGTCTTCCGTCACCTCCTCTGCCTCCAACCCATTCGCCAATGCCAACTGAGGGAGTCCTGGATTAGGGGGTGTTCGGGTAGCCGGACTATACCTTCAGCCGGACTCCTGGACTATGAAGATACAAGATTGAAGACTTCGTCCCGTGTCCGGATGGGACTTTCCTTGGCGTGGAAGGCAAGCTTGGCGATGCGGATATTCAAGATCTCCTACCCTTGTAACCGACTTTATGTAACCCTAACCCTATCCGGTGTCTATATAAACTGGAGGGTTTTAGTCCGTAGGACAACTTCATCATACAACAATCATACCATAGGCTAGCTTCTTGGGTTTAGCCTCCTTGATCTCGTGGTAGATCTACTCTTGTACTACCCATATCATCAATATTAATCAAGCAGGAAGTAGGGGTTTACCTCCATCGAGAGGGCCCGAACTTGGGTAAACTTCGTGTCCCTTGTCTCCTGTTACCATCCGGCCTAGACGCACAGTTCGGGACCCCCTACCCGAGATCCGCCGGTTTTGACACCGACATTGGTGCTTTCATTGAGAGTTCCTCTGTGTCGTCACTTTTAGGCCCGATGGCTCCTTTGATCATCGACGACGATGCGGTCCAGGGTGAGACTTTTCTCCCCGGACAGATCTTCGTCTTCGGCGGCTTCGCACTGCGGGCCAATTCGCTTGGCCACCTGGAGCAGATCGAAAACTACGCCCCTGGCCATCAGGTCAGGTTTGGAAGCTTAAACTACACGACAGATATCCGCGGGGATTTGATCTTCGACGGATTCGAGCCACAGCCAAGCGCGCCGCACTGTCTCGAGGGGCATGATCTAGCTCTGCCGCCGAACAGTGCCCTGGAGGCCGCACACGCACCGGTTCCGACCCTATTCGGAGCCTATTGCGCCAATCGAGGATAAGCGGTTGGACGTCACCTCGGGGGCTGCGATCTCAAAGGCGATCGAGCCGAACGCCAGCCCCGTACTCTGCATGACCCGTGACTCCGAGGATCCGGATTCCTCTCCGGACTCCGAACCCCCCGCGCCCCTACCGTTCGAATCCGATTTGGCGCCGATAATGGAGTTCACCGCCGCGGACATCTTTCAGCACTCGCCCTTCGGCAACATCCTGAATTCTCTAAAGTCTCTCTCTTTATCAGGAGAGCCCTGGCCAGACTACGGTCAGCGAGGATGGGATACGGACGATGAAGAAATTCAAAGCCCACCCACCACCCACTTGGTAGCCACTGTTGACGATTTAAACGACGTGCTCAACTTCGACTCCGAAGACATCGACGGTATGGACGACGATGCAGGAGACACATATGAACCAACGCCTATAGGGCATTGGACGGCCACCTCACCTCATGATGTGTACATGGTGGATACCCCTAAAGGTAGCGACCACGAGGAAAACGGGGATAGAACGAAGGATCAATCCCTCGAAAAACAATCAAAGCGTCGGTGTAAACGCCGACCAAAGCCCCGCCTCGATACAGACCTTGCCATAGAGCAGGATGAGCCAGCAGGCGACGAGCATGCCCTAGAGCAACCGTCCGAACAGGGCAGCCCGGATGAAGAAACCGAGCATCCCTCCCCTGGCGAAAATGGCATTCCGGACAACCTTACGCCGGATAAACCCGCGGAGAAGAAGAACCTCCACAAGAGGCTCGTTGCAACCGCACGCAGCCTGAAAAAACAGATGCGGAAGCTCAAGACTGCAGAAGATGCACTCAGGATCAGATGGAGTAAAGTAATCAACAGCGCAGACAAATACGGTGATAGTCGCCGCACTAAACGCTATCCGAAGCGAAAGCTACTGCCTGAATTTGACGAAGAGGCCTTAGAGCCCTCGCACTCAAAAAGTAAGAAAGCCACACGGTCGGATAGACGACCCCATAGCCAGCACAGAGCGGCAAATGGCGCCGCACTTAAGCCGGCACGCGACTGTAACGCCCCCGATGTAACTTGCCATATTTGTAATCCAACTCTTGCCATTTCCGGCTATGTGTTATGTTATTTCCTCCGTGGTTGGGTTCTCTCCGTTTTGCATTTTGGTCATGTCATGCATTTCATATCATGTCATCATGTGCATCGCATTCGCATACGCGTTCGTCTCATAAATCCGAGCATCTTTCCCGTTGTCCGTTTTGCAATCCGGCGCTCCTATGTCTCTCGGCGTCCCCTTTTACATTTCTTCGTGAGCGGGTATTAAACATTCTCGGATTGGACCGAGGTTTGACATGTGGCCTTGGTATAGCACCGGTAGACCGCCTGTCAAGTTTCGGGTCAATCGGAGTTCGTTTGGTACTCCAACGGTTAACCGGGTAACCGTGAAGGCCTCGTGTGTGTTGCAGCCCAACACCCCTTCAAAACAGCCCAATAACCCATCTAAGTCACTCCCATGTCCTCCGCCGTTCGATCACGATCGCGTGGGCGAAAACCGCACTCCGTTTGGAGCTCCCTAGCTCCTTCTAGCTATAAAAATGCCTCCCCCGTCCAAATCACCCCAAAACCCTAATCCCTCCTCGAAATCCGCGCCTGCACAGTGCTCCGCCGCCACCTGTCCCGCCGCCGGTGCGCCCGGGCCAACCGGGCCTCGCCACGTGTCACCGCCGCCTCCTCCACCGCGCCGGCCCGCCGAGGCCCGCTCCCGGCCCCCGCGGGCCCAGGCCGTCGCCGCCGCCCCGCGCGACCCGGCCGCCCGGGCTCCTCCCGCGTCGCCTTCCTCCGCGCGCCCGCCGCCGCAGTCGCCGCCGTCGCCCGCCCGCGCCGCCTGCCGCTCGCCTCCGCCGCCATCGCCGCCCGCGGTCGCCGCCCGTCCCGGCGCCGCCCCGCGCCGTCCCCGCCTCCTCCGCGCTCGCCGGCGCCAGATCCGGCCGCCCCGGCCCGGATCCGGCCGCCCCTCGCCTCGCCGCCGCCTTCCCCCGCGATCTCCGGCGAGATCCGCGGCGGACCTCGGCTTCCGCGCCGGCACGGTTGACTTATTTCCCTTCCCCGAATTTTGCTAAGTCCTCCTTATTTTGTATGATCATCACCTGTTTCGCATGCCATAACTTTGCATCTGTAGCTCCGTTTCGCGCGTATAATATGTCGAATTGTTCGCCTCGAAGAGTACATCATTTTGTTCCATTGCGTCATTTTCATTTGAGGTCATCTCGATGCCCGAAATGCTTTTAGAAGAGGGCTAGTTGATGTTAGTTGCTGGATCTTATCTGATCATGCACTTTTGTCTTTTTTGCCATGATTGATGTGTACCTCCTATGAAGTTGAGTCCTACATGAGTTTTGTAATATGCCATGTTACCTATCCATAGGTTTTTTCCATGTATTTTTTTGATCTATGTGGTGACTAGCACAAGCATGCAAACTAGGTCACTTGATGTTGCTGATTTCAGAGACTTAGTGATTTCACTAAGTCCCTGACTGCTGTTATTTTTATGCCATGTGTTCATGTTGTTTACGAGAGATATATGCATAATTTGAGCATGGTCAGTAAGAGAGTTTTGAACTTGAGTATTTGCTTAATCCGTCCATGCCTTTTTTTGCAATTATGGAGTGTCGTAGCTTGAGTCAATAGAGCTCTACTTTTTCTTCAAAATGTTGCTGGCAGATTGTTTACATGTTATTCGATTTTGCCAAGCTTGGTGTAGTTGATCCTTGCATGATATGATGTTATTCTTGCCATGTATAGATACTATGCCATGTCTTATTGATGTATGTATTCTTGGTTTATCATGAATTGCTCTGTAGTGAGTGCATCGAGCTCACGAACATGCCTAGTCGTTATCAGTTTTCTGCCATGACCAGTTTTCTGCTAAGTCTGAAACCTGTAACGAAACTTGCTTATTTGACATGGGTGTAATCTTATTTTCTGGTCCTTTTTGGCTTATGGTCAGTAATGGACTTTTGTCAAGTGCTTTGAGTAGATTCATGCTATGCCTTACTTTGCTATGTTCTGAACCTGTAGCATGTTGTTTCATTGCTCTGAACATGTCATCCTGATGTTAGTTTTCTGCTATGTTGTTAATTTCACTAAGTCTGAGAACCTGTTATCTTGTGCACTTTTGCCATGATGGTTTGGACCTGTTATGATGGGATTGAGCCGTAGCTCAGTGTTCATCTTTTGTCGTGCATCTTGTGTAGATTGCTGTCATATGCTTTGTTGTCATGTTTGGGTGCAGTAGCTTAATTATTTGTTGCTTGCTAAGTAGCATCATGCTGTCTATGGCAGATTCGTGTCATTCTTGTATTGCTTGCCATTTGCAAACCGTGCATCCGATTCCGGTGATCTTTATATCGATTTCAACCGAAATCACCTCATCTATCCAGTGGCATGCTTGGTTTGCCAAGATTATGCCCTGTTCATCCTTGTCCTTCCGGAGCATGCATTCGCATTGCATATCACCTCTCGCATATCATGCCATGTCTTGCATCATGTTGCTTGCGCATTGCATCGTGGTTGATATTGGTTCCTTTGCTTGTTCTCTTGTCTTGGGTAGAGCCGGGAGACGAGTACGTGAACGAGGATTCCGTTGAGAACGCTTACGAGGACCAAGCTTTCGACAACTCTGAGAACCTTGCAGGCAAGATGACCATACCCTCGAAATCACTTCTATCTTTGCTTGCTAGATTGCTCGCTCTTTTGCTATGCCTATGCTGCGATACCTACCACTTGCTATATCATGCCTCCTATATTGCCATGTCAGCCCCTAACCATCCTTGTCCTAGCAAACCGTTGTTTGGCTATGTTACTGCTTTGCTCAGCCCCTCTTATAGCGTTGTTAGTTGCAGGTGAAGATGAAGTTTGTTCCTTGTTGGAACATGGACTTGTTGTTCCTTGTTGGAACATGTTTACTTGTTGGGATATCACAATACCTCTTATTTAATTAATGCATCTATATACTTGGTAAAGGGTGGAAGGCTCGGCCTTATGCCTGGTGTTTTGTTCCACTCTTGCCACCCTAGTTTCCGTCATACCGGTGTTATGTTCCCGGAGTTTGCGTTCCTTACACGGTTGGGTGATTTATGGGACCCCCTTGACAGTTCGCTTTGAATAAGACTCTTCCAGCAAGGCCCAACATTGGTTTTACCATTCGCCACCTAGCCTTTTTCCCTTGGGTTCTGCAGACTCAAGGGTCATCTTTATTTTAAACCCCCGGGCCAGTTCTCCTTCGATTGCTGGTCCAAACCGAGCGATGTCCGGCGCCCCTTGGGCAACCAGGGTCTATGCCAACCCGACGTCTTGCTCATCCGGTGTGCCCTGAGAACGAGATATGTGCAGCTCCTATCGGGATTTGTCGGCACATCTGGGAGGTTTTGCTGGACTTGTTTTGTTGCTGCCGGAATGTCTTGTAGTCCGGGATTCCGAGATTGATCGGGTCTTCCCGGTAGAAGGAATATCCTTCGTTGACCGTGAGAGCTTATCATGGGCTAAGTTGGGACACCCCTACAGGGTATTATCTTTCGAAAGCCGTGCCCGCGGTTATGAGGCAGACGGGAATTTGTTGATGTCCGGTTGTAGAAAACCCGAAGTTGACCCTAACTAAAACACATCAACCGCGTGTGTAACCGTGATGGTCTCTTCTCGGCGGGGTCCGGGAAGTGAACACGGTTGTTGGAGTTATGTCTGACGTAGGTTGTTCAGGATCACTTCTTGATCATTTCTAGCTTCTCGACCGTGCTTTGCCTTCTCTTCTCGCTCTCTTTTGCGCTGTAGTCAACATGTGCTAGTCGCTTGCTGCAGCCCCACCTCACTATCCTTTTCCCACCTTTAAGCTTAAATAGTCTTGATCTCGCGGGTGTGAGATTGCCGAGTCCCCGTGGCTCACAGATATTATCACCTCAGTTGCAGGTACCAACGATGTCATTGCAGATGACGCGACCGAGCTCACTTGGGAGTTCGATGAGGAACGTGTCCGTTACTATGTTTCTTTTCCAGATGATCAGTAGTGGAGCCCAGTTGGGTGATCCGGGGATCTGTTTAGCATTTGGGGTAGTCTTCTTTCATTTTGGTACCGTAGTCGGACCTTGAGTGTAATCTGTATGATGGATGTTATTTATGTACTTGAGTGAAGTGGCGATTGTAAGCCAACTATGTATCTTTCCCCTTTATTTATTACATGGATTGTGTGAAGATTACCTCACTTGCGACATTGCTTTCAATGCGGTTATGCCTCTAAGTCGTGCCTCGACACGTGGGAGATATAGCCGCATCGAGGGCGTTACAGCGACCCATTTACGGATTCGCATAAAAAAGATGGCCCAACCAGGTCCATTTATGGGCCAAGAAAGCAAGCTCTCATAAGCAATGCAATAAAACCATTATCAGAATCCGGCACACCCAAATACAGGGGCGCCGCACATCCCCTATGTTTCACCGATGAGGTCCTGGATTATGAATTTCCAGCGGGATTCAAACCCGTAAACATAGAGGCATATGATGGAACAACAGACCCTGGAGTCTGGATAGAGGATTACATCCTCCACATACACATGGCTAGAGGAGATGATCTCCACGCCATCAAATATTTACCACTAAAGCTCAAAGGACCAGCCCGGCATTGGCTTAAAAGCCTTCCTGAAAACACAATTGGAAGCTGGGAAGAGCTCGAGGACGCTTCCCGAGCAAATTTTCAAAGGACTTATGTCCGTCCTCCGGATGATGACGACCTCAGTCACATAACACAACAGCCCGGAGAGTCAGCTCGACAGTTCTGGAATAGATTTCTTACTAAAAAGAATCAGATAGTCGACTGTCCGGACGCCGAAGCCCTAGCAGCTTTCAGGCACAATGTCCGAGACGAGTGGCTCGCCAGACACCTCTGGCAGAGAAAAGCCAAGAACAATGGCCGCATTAACAAGCCTCATGACCCGCTTTTGCGGAGGAGAGGACAGCTGGTTGGCAAGATGTAGCACCAGCGACCCAAGTACATTCGAAACAAGGGATGGAAACGGAAAACCGTGACGCAACAAGGAGCGTCGCCGGACTAAGGAAAACAATCCAAAGAGCACGACAGTCAACGCCGGATTCAAAGGCTCACGGCAGAATCAGAAAAAGCCGCCCATCCAGGATAACAGAGATGATTTATCCAACCTAAACAAAATCCTGGACAGGATATGTCAAATACACAGTACTCCAGGGAGGCTTGCTAACCATACCCACTGAGATTGTTGGGTTTTCAAACAATCCGGCAGACTCAATGCCGAACACAAGGGGCTCGAAACACCAAGTGAAGACAAGGACGAACCCCAAAAGCAGAGCACCAGGAAACAGAAGAATTTCCCACAAGAAGTAAAAACAGTAAACCTACTTCATATAACAAAACGCGCGGCGCCCATAAAGGTACGCGCCACACGACCCATCCCAAAGGGGTCCCGCCACTGGTTGTCAAAACCAATCATCTTCGATCACCTGGATTATTCAAGAAGTACCAGGAGCGCAGGCTGGACTGCCTTGGTACTCGATCCAATAATTGGCGGGCTCCAGTTTTCAAATGTCCTAATGGACTGCGGCAGTGGACTAAACCTGATATATCAGGACACAATCCGTCACATGGGGATAAACCCAACAAGAATCCGCCACAGCAAGACCTCCTTTCAAGGGGTAGCGCCCGGTCCAGACACCCATTGCATGGGTTTTATCCGGCTCGAAGTTATATTCGGCTCTACCGGTAACTTCCGCAGCGAAAGGCTAACTTTCCACATCGTCCCATTCTCAAGTCGCTATCAAGCACTGCTGGGGCGTGAAGCTTTCGTCCGTTTTAACGCAATACCGCATTATGCATCTCTCACGCTTAAAATGCCCGGTCCACGAGGCATCATCTCCTTGAAGGGGAAGCATTGAGCGCTCTTCCCCCGAGCGGAGGATAGTGCGGCCGCTTTAACAGCCCCACAATACAATGGCTTCACCAGTCAGAACATCCGAACAGGTCATTAAAACCACGGGCACGGATAGACGAGCCCGACATGCCCTAGGGGCTCCGCATATATAAGAGAAACTAAAAATCAATTTTACACATTTTACTTTATATTTGTTTATTTAATACAATTTTTGTTCGGCACGAATTTTTGTTTATTTAATACAATTTTTCTTTTCAACTTAGTTCCTCTCTTTCACAGATGAACATCGTGCTGCGCCCGTCCAGGATACGGCACAACGGAGACACAGGCGCATACGTGCAGTAGGGACCCGTTCCAAGGATTCTTTTCAGATTAAGACCCTGCGTAAACCTTTTTTTACTGTCTCTTGTTGCTACACATCCCCTGGTTCTATAACCAAGAAGGAGGCTGGCATCTTGGCATGTGGCCACGTCAGAATTATTGCGCGTACCTGGACACTAGGGGCTTATAACTAAGAGCATTCCTTTACGCGCTCTCATAAAGACCGAATACCTTAGG
Organism: Aegilops umbellulata; assembly: GCA_032464435.1. Classification (NCBI taxonomy): domain Eukaryota; kingdom Viridiplantae; phylum Streptophyta; class Magnoliopsida; order Poales; family Poaceae; genus Aegilops; species Aegilops umbellulata. Next base: position 607,269,951 of record CP136058.1, read on the forward strand.
GTGTGTTCGGCGTCGCGAGTTTGGCCTTATATGCATCAGCTCCGAATCATGATTTTGGTCAATGTTGGGTTGCCCGGCTCCTGTGTTCGGCCGCCTTATGTTCCGCTCTATCGGCTAAGGCAGCAGCAGCACCAGGAGAACTACTGCGATTGTGCCCCGGTTCGGCCGGGTGAGCACCTCAGTAGAGAAAGCCGAAAACCGACTGTCATGATATAGCGTGAGACTGGTCAGCCACTCGATGACTCTCCGGAATCTATAGGATTCCTCCGCATTAACGAAGGGCCGTTTCCCGGCCAGGCACACACGCGCCCCGAATTCGGGCGAGCGCAGTCGCCACCAATGGCTATCTAAAGAGTCCCACTGTCAAGCTCCTATGGCTAAGTGAAAGTGTTAAAGCATTATAGTCCGGTTGCCTGGCTCGCTGCGCCATCACCTCCTTTGTAGGACCAAGACGTTGGATTAAGTGTGAAAAAGCGCCTTCTGCGAGCACCCCCGCACTATGTGCGTGGGGGCTGAAGCCAACGACCGCCATCTTTCAGATTATATATATATATATATATATATATATATATATATATATATATATATATATATATATATATATATATATATATATATATATATTAAAAACGGCCGCACAGGAGGTGTTCCCCATACTTGAAGGCACAAGTATAAAAGCCTATTACAATTCATCAAAATACTGTTTTATAATTACATATGCTATCAGAACATAGCATCCTTCGAGCACTGCGTCTCTATTACACGCGCGCCTTCCAGGACTTCCTGAAAATAGTGTTTGGAGGGTACTCGGCTTTTGTCCGAATCTCGGGACGCAACAACGGTGGTCTCCATCTCCGCCCAATATGTCTTGACACGGGCAAGAGCCATCCATGCGCCCTCTATGCATGCTGACCTCTTCATTGCATCGATACGGGGCACCACATCAAGGAGTTGCTGCACCAAGCCAAAATAACTCTTCGGCTCCGATCTCCCCGGCCACAAATGACCCATGAAAAACTTCATGGCGAGTCCGGACAACCTATTTAGTTCGGCCCATTGAGCCAGACGATCGTCCACTGCCAGCGGACGCTCTGGATTATGGAACTGCGACCAGAAAAGCTTTTCCACTTTGCGATCTTTTTGATCTCGAAAGTGTTCGGTCGCATCATCAGCACTTGCTGCCAAATCCAGATAGGTGTCCTCCACACTCCACATCCGGTCCAACGGAGCAAACTTCGGATCGCAAAACTTCCTCCGCAGCATAAAGGGCTTTCCAGCCGCAATCTGTTCGGCCTGACGCAACTCCTCCTTCGCAGCTCTCATCACAGAGCGAGCGTCCTTGGCATCGGCAACGGCCTTCTCTAAGTCCGTCTGTCTTGCCCGGTCTTCTTTCTCAAGAAGCTTGCAATGGTCTGCAGCGCTCTTTAATTTCACGGACATTTCGGCCATCTCCTCCTTGCTTCGGCAGTGAGCAGCCTGTTCGGCTCTCAGCTCTTCAAGGGCTTTCTCGGCAGCCGCATCACTTTTCCTGGCTTGTTCCTTAGCTCGGGCAAGTTCTGCCCTAAGACTCTCCACGGCGGCCGCACCATCTGCGTCAAGCACACACATTGTAAGACACTGGCATGAAGCTCCTCTTACCTGATGCCGCCCGAGGAATTACATACCTTGAGCCTCATCAAGCCGCTTGTTGACAAGCGCGATGTCGGCATTTGCCACGTCCAGTTGCCGCTTTAGTTCGGCAAAATCAGCAGTTCGGCTCGATTCCGGACACCTCGCCACCTACATTCAAAGGCGATGCCTTAGACCTGGGATTATGATCCTCTGCGCGCCGTCATTTCTTGACGACGCACCGAGTCTCAGGGGCTACTATCCATACAGGGCGCATCTTATTTATGCGCAACTGACAAAAGTGTACATTATCTAATGTACCTCAAAGCCCGTTAGTAAACTCCGGACGGCCTCGTGCAATCCGCTTCCTGCGGATGAAATCCTTTCAATCACCGTGACCATTAATGCGCGGTGCTCCTCTGAGATAGAAGCTCGCCCCAGCAGATTCTTTAGCTCCTCCGGCCGAGCACCAGACGGTGTTGGACTTGTCCTGTGGCCTCTTTCGGAGGCCAGATGCGGAGAACCTTGGGGGGCCACATAGCAATCTTCCGCCCCTGCCGGATTCGAAGAAACCCTCCGCAACGATACCTCAGGTTCGCCCGCCTCGCTAGGCGGTACGGCAGGGGGAGGCGTTCCGCTCTCCATCATCTCCGGAAGAAGATCCCCCGAAGACGAGCTCTGCTGAGAAGGGCTGAGGTCCGAACTAAAAGGTAAAATTTTGGTTAATCTTCTCAGGTTTAAAACAAGGATCCTTCTTTCAAAATATACAATCTTTCTCTACTTACGGCTCGCTGGAGGGCTGATTCCTTTGAGGGCATAGTTCGGTCGAGGAACCCCCCGGCATCGGACCCTCTGACGAGGATTTTTTACCTCGCTTTAGGGCCATGGGCTCCGGGTCGTCAGAGGCAGCCCTCTTCTTCCCCTTAGAAGGGGAATTGTTGGTTCCTCCCTTCGGAACGGCCTCCTTTGAGGAGGCCATAGTTTCCTTGTCCTCTCCCTCACTTCTCTCCAGAGGCACAATCTTCAACATCCCGACAAGCACGGGGTCCGCCCTGGTCTCAGGAAGGGGAGCCGGACACCTAATCAGCTTTGCTTTCGCTATCCACTCCTATTTAAAAAGGACAACTCTTTTAGGGGCGAATTTATGACAATTATATGGATAGCGAGTCCGGGTACAAGGTTACTTACTTGAGTATCCGGGCGATTGCAGCTTAAACCTGCATCCTCAGTCAAATCCGGACACATTGCTTGTGATCCGAAGAACAATTTGTACATCTCCACGGGCGTTGCGCCCATAAAATGTTGGAGAGCTCGTGGCCCCTCCGGGTTAAACTCCCACAAGCGGAGGGAGAGACGTTTGCCGGGCAAGGTTCGACGGATCAGCATAACTTGCATCACTTTGACCAAGTTGAGGTCTCTTTCCAAGAGATCCCTGATTCGGCCCTACAACAAAGGCACATCCTAAGATGGCCCCCAGTCTAGGCCTTTATTGACCCATGACCCTAGCTGTTGTGGGGGACCCGAGCGAAAGGCAGGCGGCGCCACCCATTTGGTGCCCCTGGGCGCGGTGATATAGAACCACTCCCGTTGACATAAGCCGAGCTCCTCTTGAAAAGAGCCCTCGGGCCAGGGAGCATCAGCATTCCTACTTATAACAGCGCCTCCGCACTCTGCGTGCCGTCCCTCGACTATCTTTGGCTCCACTTTGAAGGCCTTGAGCCATAATCCAAAGTGAGGGGTAACACGGAGGAACGCTTCACACACGACGATGAATGAGGAAATATGGAGGATGGACTCCGGAGCTAAGTCGTGAAATTCCAGCCCATAATAGAACAGCAGCCCCCTCACAAAGGGATCCACTGGGAAGCCTTATCCCCGAAGGAAATGAGATATGAACACCACACTCTCACCAGGCTGGGGACTGGGAATCGCCTGCCCTTGAGCAGGCAACCTATGCAAAATTTCGCCGGTCAAGAAGTTAGCTTCTCTCAACTTTAGCACGTCCTCCCCCGTGACGGAGGAGGGCATCCACCGGCCTTTAAGGTCGGGATCGGACATTGTCGATGGTCCGAAGCGCCTGGAATCTGGGGTCTAGGGTGTTGGAACTCGAGGCGATGGGCGAACTCGTTTGAGGTTGGAAAAAAGGAGTAGGGCCTTGGTCTCTTTATAAGAGGTTGAATACCAAGAGCCCTCCCCGTGACCGTTTGGGACTCGCCTTTAATCGAGAAAACATGCTGAACGGGCACGATTGGGTTACCCACGACCGTATTGATGAGAATCCCGTAAATAAAGGGGACACGATCTCTACTTTGACAAGACGTGCCAAGGAAACCGCCTCGCAAAACACGCTGAGGTGGAGAAGTGAAAACGATTCAAATAAGGGCTTGGCCGTAGTGTGATGTCACGCTACAAGATACGTCAGCAGATCAGATTTGTGTTAATGTTATTCTCTCTATGGCAATATGTGGAAACTTATTTTGCAGAGCCGGACACTACTCTTGGTGTTTACAATCTTTTATGAAGAACTTGGAGGAGGAACCCGACTTGCAATACCGAAGACAATCTACGCGCCGGACTCGTCGTCATTGAAGCCTGGTTCAGGGGCTACTGAGGAAGTCCTGGATTAGGGGGTGAGGGAGTCCCGGATTAGGGGGTGTTCGGATAGCCGGACTATACCTTCAGCCGGACTCCAGGACTATGAAGATACAAGATTGAAGACTTCGTCCCGTGTCCGGAAGGATCTTTTCTTGGCGTGGAAGGCAAGCTAGGCGTGCGGATATTCGAGATCTCCTACCATTGTAACCGACTCTGTGTAACCCTAACCCTATCCGGTGTCTATATAAACCGGAGGGTTGTAGTCCGTTGGACAACCATCATCATACACAATCATACCATAGGCTAGCTTCTAGGGTTTAGCCTCCTTGATCTCGTGGTAGATCCACTCTTGTACTACCCATATCATCAATATTAATCCAGCAGGAGTAGGGTTTTACCTCCACCGAGAGGGCCCGAACCTGGGTAAAATAAAGTGTCCCTTGTCTCCTATTACCATCCGACCTTGACGCACAGTTCGGGACCCCCTACCCGAGATCCGCCGGTTTTGACACCGACATTGGTGCTTTCATTGAGAGTTCCTCTGTGTCGTCGCTTTTAGGCCCGATGGCTCCTTTGATCATCAACAACGATGAGGTCCAGGGTGAGACTTTCCTCCCCGGACAAATCTTCGTATTCGGCGGCTTCGCTCTGCGGGCCAATTCGCTTGGTCATATGGAGCAGATCGAAAGCTACGCCCCTGGCCATCAAGTCAGGTTTGGAAGCTTAAACTACACGGCCGATATCCGCGGAGACTTGATCTTCGACGGGTTCGAGCCACAGCCAAGCGCGCCGCACTATTTCGAGGGGCATGATATAGCTCTGCCTCCGACTAGTACCCTGGAGGCCGCACACGCTCCGGCCCCGATCCTTGACTCGGAGCCCGCTGCGTTCTCCGAGGATGAACGGTTGGACGTCACCTTGGGGGTTGCGATCTCAAAGGCGATCGAGCCGAACGCTAGCCCCGTACTCCGCACGGCCCAGAACTCCAAGGAGCCGGACTCTTCTCCGAACTCCGGGCCTTCCGTGCCCCCGCCGATCGAATCTGATTGGGCGCCTGTAATGGAGTTCACCGCCGCGGACATCTTTCAGTGCTCACCTTTCGGTGATATCCTGAATTCTCTCAAGTCTCTCTCTTTATCAGGAGAGCCCAGGCCGGACTATGGTCTGCGAGGTTGGGATTCGGACGACGAAGAAATTCAAAGCCCACCCACCACCCATTTAATAGCTGCTGTCTATGATTCAACCGACATACTTGACTTCGGATCCGAAGACTTCGACGGTATGGACAACGAAGACGGAGACGAACTAGGACCAGCACCTATAGGGCACTGGACCTCCACCCCACCTAACGATGTATTCATGGTGGATACCCCTACAGGAAACGACAACGAGGAAAAAGGGGGCGGAAAAAGGGGTAAACCCTCCGAAAAGCAGTCAAAGCGGCAACGTAGACGCCAAGCCAAGCCCCGCCTCGATCAAGACCCAGCCGTAGAGCAGGATGAGCCGGTAGACGACGAGCATGCCTCAGAGCAGCCGTCCGAACAGGGCAACACGGATGGAGAGGACAGACAGCCCTCCCCCGGCCATAACAGAACTCCGGACGATCTCACACCGGATAAAACCACGGAGCAGAAGAATCTCCATGAAAGGCTCGTTGCCACAGCACGCAGCCTGAAAAAGCAGAAGCGGAAGCTAAAGACAGCAGAAGATGCACTCAGAACAAGATGGAACAAGGTAATCAAGACCGCAGATAAATACAGCGGCAGCCGCCGCACTAAAAGTTATCCTAAGAGAAAACTACTGCCCGAATTCGACCAGGAGGCCTTAGAGCCCCCACACTTAAAAATAAAAAAGCCACACGGTCGGATAGACGACCCCACGGCCACCATAAAACGGCAAGCGGTGCCGCACTCAAGGCGGCATGCGACCCAATTAAAGACTCGCATCATGGCCCAGCCAGGTCCATCTACGGGCCAAGGAAGCAAGCTCTCACAAGCAATGCAAAAAATCCATCATGAGAATCCGGCACACCCATATACAGGGGCGCCGCACACCCCCTATGTTTCACCGATGAGGTCTTGGAATATGAATTTCCAGAGGGATTCAAACCCGTTAACATAGAGGCGTATGATGGAACAACAGACCCTGGAGTCTGGATCGAGGATTACATCCTCCACATACACATGGCTAGAGGAGATGATCTCCACACCATAAAATATTTACCTCTTAAGCTTAAAGGGCCAGCCCGGCACTGGCTTAAAAGCCTTCCCGAAAACACAATTGGAAGTTGGGAAGAGCTTGAGGATGCTTTCCGAGCAAACTTTCAAGGGACCTATGTCCGCCCCCCGGACGCAGACGATCTCAGTCATATAACTCAGCAGCCCGGAGAATCAGCTCGACAGTTCTGGAACAGATTCCTCACTAAAAAGAATTAGATAATGGATTGTCCGGACGCCGAAGCCCTAGCAGCTTTCAGGCATAATGTCCGAGACGAATGGCTCGCCAGACACCTCGGCCAGGAAAAGCCAAGAACAATGGCCGCACTCACAAGCCTCATGACCCGCTTTTGCGCAGGAGAGGACAGCTGGTTGGCATGATGCAGCCCCAGTGACCCAAGTACATCAGAAATCAAGGATGGAAACGGAAAACCGCGGCGAAATAAGGACCGTCGCAGAATCAAAGGAAAAAGTCCGAAGAGCACGGCAGTTAATGCCGGATTCAAAAGCTCACGGCAAAATCAGACAAAACCACCCCTTCAGGATAATAGGGATGATCCGTCCAGCTTGAAAAGAATCCTGGACAGAATATGTTAGATACACAGTACTCCTGGGAGGCCTGCCAATCACACCCACAGAGATTGTTGGGTTTTTAAACAATCCGTACAGCTTAACGCCGCACACAAGGGGCTCGATACACCAAGTGAAGAAGAGGACGAACCCCAAAGGCAGAATACTAGGAAACAAAAGAACTTCCCGCAAGAAGTCAAAACAGTGAACTTACTTCACGTAACAAAACGTGTGGCACCCATAAAGGTACGCACAATCAAGCTTTCCCCTCAGGAGTCCCGCCACTGGTCACTAAAGCCAATCATTTTTGATCAGCTAGATTATTCTAGAAATATCAAAAACGCAGGCCGGACTGCCCTGATACTGGATCCAATAATTGATGGATTCCAGTTTACCAATGTCCTTATGGACGGCGGCAGTGGACTAAACCTGATATATCAGGATACAATCCACCGCATGGGCATAAACCCAGCAAGAATCCGCCACAACAAAACCTCCTTTCAAGGGGTAGCACCAGGCCCGGACACCCATTGTATGGGTTTTCTCCGGCTTGTAGTCATATTTGGCTCTCCAAATAACTTTCGTCGCGAAAAGCTGACCTTCCATGTAGTCCCGTTTTCAAGTCGCTATCAAGCACTAATGGGACGCGGAGCTTTCGCTCGCTTTAACGCAATACCGCATTACGCATCTCTCACGCTTAAGATGCCTGGTCCTTGAGGCATCATCTCTTTAAAAGGAGCGCACTAAAATACGCCTCCTCCAAACGGAAGATTGCGCGACCGCTTAAACAGCCGCACAATAAAGTGGCCTCGCCAACCAAAGGACTTTTTTATAAGTCATCAAAGTCCACGGACCCGGACTCAACGAGTTCGGCACAAGTCCATCATTAACGCAGGCTTAGTACGCCATATACCCCCATACCAGGGGCTGTACGCAGAGACAATAAAACTCAACCTTATATATTCTTTACTTTATATTTTGTTCCGCACGACCCATTTTTCAAATTAGTTCTTCTCTTTTACAGATGAACGTCGTACGGTGCCCGTCCAGGACACGGCACAACGGAGACACAGGCGCAGACGTGCAGTAGGGACCCGTCCTAAAGGATTCTTTTTAGATTAAGACCCTGCGTAAACCTTTTTTACTCTCTCTTGCTACTATACATCCCCTGGTTTTTTCTTTTCCGATATAACCAAGGAGGAGGCTGGCGTTTTGGCATGTGGCCACGCCAGAATTCTTGCTCATACCTAGACACTAAGGGCTTTTTTATTTTGTTTAAGGGTGTTGTTTCACACGCACTCACAAAGACCGAACACCTTAGGGAGTGTTCGGCGTCGCGAGTTTTGGCACTATATGCATCAGCTCCAAATCATGATTTTGGTCATATGTTGGGTTGCCCAGCTCCTGAGTTCGGCTACCTTACGTTCCGCTCTATCGGCTAAGGTAGCACCAGGAGAACTACTGGGATTGTGCCCCGGTTCGGCCGGGTGAGCACCTCAGTAGAGAAAGCCGAAAACCGACTGTCATGATATAGCGCGAGACTGGTCGCCACTCGATGACTCATAGGAATTTATTGAATTCCTCCGCTTTGACGAAGGGTCGTTTCCCGGTCAGGCATGTACGCGCTCCGAACTCGGGCAAAGCGCAGTCGCCACTAAAGGGCTACCTAAAGAGTCCCACTGTCAAGCTCCTATGGCTAAGTGAAAGTGTTAAAGCATTATAGTCCGGTTGCCTAGCCCGCTGCGCTATCACCTCCTTTATAGGACCAAGACATTGGGTTAAGTGTGAAAATGCGTCTTCTGCGCGCACCCCCGCACTATGTGCGTGGGGGCTGAAGCCAACGACTGCAATCTTTCAGAATTTATATATTTAAATGGCCGCACAGGAGGTGTTCCTAATACTTGAAGGCACAAGTCTAAAAATATGCCCCTACAGTTTATCAAAACACTGTTTCATGATTACATATGCTATCATAACATAGCATCCTTCGAGCACCGTGTCTCTATTATGCGAGCGCCTTCGAGGACTTCCTCAAAATATTGCTCGGAAGGTATTCGGCTTTTATCCGAATCCTGGGACGCAACAACGGTGGGCTCCATATCTGCCCAGTATGTCTTGACATGGGCAAGAGCCAACCGAGCTCCCTCCGTGCACGCTGACCTCTTCATAGCACCGATACGTGGCACCACGTCGAGAAATTGCTGCACCAAGCTGAAATAACTCTTCGGCTTTGATCTCCCCGGACACAGATAATCCATGACATACTTCATGGCGAGTCCGGACAACCTATTCAGTTCAGCCCATTGGGCCAGGCGATCGTCCACTGCAAGTGGACGCTCTGGATTGATGAATTGCGACCAGAAGAGCTTCTCCACTTCATGACCCTTCTTATCTTGAAAGTGTTTGGTCGCATCAGCAGCACTAGCCGCCAAATCCAGATAGGTGTCCTCTACACTCCACGCTCGGTCCAACGGAGCAAACCTCGGGTCGCAAAATTTTCTCCGCAGCAAGAAGGGCTTTCCATCCGCAATTAGTCCGGCTTGACGTAGCTCCTCCTTTGCCGCTCTCATTACAGAGCGGGCTTCCTTGGCGTCGGTAACAGCTTTCTCTAAGCTCGTTTGCCTCGCCCGACCTTCTTCTTCAAGAAGCTTGCAATGGTCAGTAGCACTTTTTAACATTACGGCCATATCAGCCACCTCCTCCTTGCTTCAGCAATGGGCAGCCTGTTCGGCTTTCAGCTCTTCAAGGGCTTTCACGGCAGCCGCATCGCTTTTTCTGGCTTGTTCCTTCGCTCGGGCGAGTTCGGCCCTAAGACCTTCCACGGCGGCCGCACCATCTGCGTCAAGCACACACACGGTAAGATATTGACATAAAGCTCCTCTTACTCACAATCGCCTAATGATTTCAATACCTTGAGCACCATCAAGCCGCTTGTTAACAAGCACGATGTCGGCTTCTGCCTCATCCAGTTGTCGCTTTAGTTCGGCATATTCACGAGTCCGGCTCAACTCCGGACAATCAGCCACCTACGTATAAAGGTGCCACTTAAAGGACCTGGGATTAAGATCCTCTGCGCGCCGTACATCTTTACGACGCACAGAGTCTCAGGGGCTACTATCTACACAGGGCGCACTTTATTTATGCGCAATTAATACAAATATACGTTATTTAAAACGTACCTCAAGGCCTGCCACTAAACTCTTGACGGCCTCGTGCAGTCCGCTTTATGCGGATGAAATCTTTTCAATCACCGTGCTCATTAACGCATGATGCTCCTCTGAGACAGAGGCTCGCCCCAGCAGAATCTTTAGCTCCTCCGACCGAACACCAGATGGTGCCGGACTCGTCCCATGGCCTTCCTCAAAGGCCGGACACGGAGAACCTCGGGGGGCTGCACCATCCACCCCTAGCGGATCCGGAGAAATCCCCCGCGACGACACTTCAGCGTCGCCCGCCTTGCTAGGCGATACAGAAGGAGGAGGCGTTCCGCTCTCCATCATCTCCGAAAGAAGATCCCCCGAAGACGAGTTCTGCTGAGAAGGGCTAAGGTCCGAACTACAAAGTAAAGTTTCGGTTAAAACTTCTCAGATACAAATCAAGGATTTCTCTTAAAAGAATAACTCTTCTTCTACTTACGGCTCACTGGAGAGCAGTTCCCTTTGAGGGTTTAGTTCGGCCGAGGGGCTCCCTGGCGCCGGGCCCTCTGACAAGGATTCTTTCCCCCGCTTCGAAGCTATGGTTTCCGGGCGTTCAGAGGCGGCCCTTTTCTTTCCCTTAGGAGGAGAATTATCAATTCCCCCCTTTGGAATGGTCTCTTTCGGAGAGGCCACGGTCTCCTTGTCTGCTCCCATATTTCCCTCCAAAGGCATTACCTCTAGCATCCTGACTAGCACAGGATCCAGCCTGGTTTCGGGAAGGGGAGCCGGACACCGGATCAGCTTCACCTTCGCTATCCACTCCTGCTTAAAAGGAAAAGTGCTGTTAAAAAGCAAGTTAATTATGCGGATAGAAGGTCCGGTCGCAAGGTCACCTACTTGAGTATCCGGGCGATTGCGGCTTAAACCCGCATCCTCGGTCAAATCCGGACTCACTTCTTGTGATCTGAAGAACAGTTTATACATCTCCACAGGCGTCACGCCCATAAAATTCTGGAGAGCTCGTGGTCCCTCCGGATTGAATTCCCACAAGCGAAGGGGGCGACGTTGGCCGGGCAGTGTCCGGCGAATCAGCATGACTTGTGTCACCTTGACCAGGTTGAGGTCTCCCTTCAAGAGATCCTTAATGCAGCCCTGCAGCAGAGGAACGTCTTTGGGCAAGCCCCGACCTAACCCTGTGTTAATCCACGATGCTAACCATGGTGGGGGACCCGAGCGAAAGGCCGGAGGCGCCACCCATGCGGTGCCTCGAGGAGCGGTGATGTAGAACCACTCCTGTTGCCATAAGCCAAGCTCCTCTTGAAAAGCGCCCTCGGGCCATGGAGCGTCGGCATTTCTTTTTATAGCAGTGCCTCCGCACTCTGCGTGGCGCCCTTCGATTATCTTCGGTTCTACTTTGAAGGTCTTGAGCCACAATCCGAAGTGAGGGGTAACACGGAGGAACGCTTCGCACACAACTATGAACGAGGAGATATGGAGGATGGACTCCGGAGCTAAGTCGTGGAATTCCAGCCCATAATAAAACTTCAGCCCCCTTACTAAGGGATCCATGGGAAAGCCTAATCCCCGAAGGAAGTGGGATATGAATACCACACTCTCGCCGGGCTGAGGGCTAGGGATCACCTGTCCTTGAACAGGCAGCCTGTGCGGAATCTCCCTGGTCAGGAATCTAGCTTCCCTCAATCTTGATACGTCCTCCTCCGTAACAGAGGAGGGAATCCATCAGCCTTGGAGGTCGGAGCCGGACATTATCGAAGATCCGGTGCGCTCGGAATCTGGAAGCCTAGGGTGTTGGAACTCGAGGCGACGGGCGATCTCGTTTTGAGAATAGAAGCGGGGAACAGGGCCTTGGTCTCTTTATAAGAGGCAGAATATCAAGCGCCCTCCCCGTAACCGTCTTGGACTAGCCTTTAATTAAGGCAAGACGTGCTAACAGGCACGATTGGGTTATCCACGACCGTATTAATGAGAATCCCGTTAGAGGGGGCACACGATCTCTGCTTTCACAAGACGTGCCAAGGAAACTGCCTCGCTAAACGAGCTGAGGTGGAACAATGAAAGCAATTTATATAGAAGGCTTGGTCGCAGTGTTATGACGCACTACGGAATACGTCAGCAGATTTGATTTGTGTTAATATTACTCTCTATATGGCAATATGTGGAAGCTTATTTTGCAGAGCCGGACACTATTTTTTGGTGTTTATAATCTTCTTGAAGAACTTGGAGGAGGAACCCGCCTTGCAATGCCGAAGACAATCTGCGCGCCGGACTCGTCGTCATTGAAGCCTGGTTCAGGGGCTACTGAGGGAGTCCCGGATTAGGGGGTGTTCGGATAGCCGGACTATACCTTCAGCCGGACTCCAGGACTATGAAGATAAAAGATTGAAGACTTCGCCCCGTGTCCGGAAGGATCTTTTCTTGGCGTGGAAGGCAAGCTAGGCGTGCGGATATTCGAGATCTCCTACCATTGTAACCGACTCTGTGTAACCCTAACCCTATCCGGTGTCTATATAAACCGGAGGGTTGTAGTCCGTAGGACAACCATCATCATACACAATCATACCATAGGCTAGCTTCTAGGGTTTAGCCTCCTTGATCTCGTGGTAGATCCACTCTTGTACTACCCATATCATCAATATTAATCCAGCAGGAGTAGGGTTTTACCTCCACCGAGAGGGCCCGAACCTGGGTAAAATAAAGTGTCCCTTGTCTCCTGTTACCATCCGACCTTGACGCACAGTTCGGGACCCCCTACCCGAGATCCACCGGTTTTGACACCGACAGGGGGTGTTCGGGTAGCCGGACTATACCTTCAGCCGGACTCCCGGACTATGAAGATACAAGATTGAAGACTTCGTCCCGTGTCCGGATGGGACTTTCCTTGGCGTGGAAGGCAAGCTTGGCGATGCGGATATTCAAGGTCTCCTACCCTTGTAACCGACTTTGTGTAACCCTAACCCTACCTGGTGTCTATATAAACCGGAGGGTTTTAGTCCGTAGGACAACTTCATCATACAACAATCATACCATAGGCTAGCTTCTAGGGTTTAGCCTCCTTGATCTCGTGGTAGATCTACTCTTGTACTACCCATATCATCAATATTAATCAAGCAGGAAGTAGAGTTTTACCTCCATCGAGAGGGCCCGAACCTGGGTAAACTTCGTGTCCCTTGTCTCCTGTTACCATCCGGCCTAGCCGCACAGTTCGGGACCCCCTACCCGAGATCCGCCGGTTTTGACACCGACACCAACCCTCCCGATGCCGCCGACATCGGCAACCTCAACATCTACAAGCGGGTTGCAGTTCGTCTTGCTCAAACGGACTCCTCCTACTATGCATGGAAGACCTACTTCTCCCTTGTGTTCCGGGACTACAACCTCCTTGATCACGTGGATGGTTCCGCTGACTCAAGCCTCGTGCACGCGCATCACGAGTGGTCCACCAATGATGCCACGCTCATCCGATGGTTCTTCCTCACCATCTCGCCGGACTTGTTTCATACGGTCATGCAAGACGGTGATGATGCCCATGCCGTTTGGACCAAGCCGAATGCCACTTTTGTTGCAGCAAGAGTTCTTCGGGTGCAACCAAGATAACTCTTCCGTCGACGACTACTTTCGCCGTCTCAAGACCCTTGCTGACGAGCTCCGCGACATTGGCACGAAGATCGATGATGATCTCCTTCTCAGCACGCTCACCGCCGACCTCAACGAGGACTTCAGCAACACCGTGACGAATCTCACTCTCGTCCCCGAGCCCTCCTTCGCCAAGTTTGTGGCTTATCTCCGGTTGGAGGAGCGCCGGATGAAACAAGTGAAGACCCAGGCCATGCATACCGCACTCTCCACCGGCACCACTCACTGTGGCCCTCCACCACCACCCGCCGCTCCTCAACAGCAGCAGGCTCCTGCGCCCTACTAGCCGCAGTAGCAGCTGCCCCTCCCGTCGGCTCCCTACAGCGTTCCCTCCCCCCAGCCGCCACCCGCGCCTCCTACCGATCGCCGCAGGCGCGGTGGCTGCAAGCAGCTGCAGCAGCCCGCCGGCGGCGCCCCTCGTCAGCAGCAGCCCCTTCCGCCTTGGCCCGGTGGCTACAATCCGTGGACGGGCGTCGTCGATGTGTACACCATGTCGGTCCCTCGGGCGCCGGCGCCTAGTCATGCCGTACCACATACCCCGGCTCATCAGGCATATTATGTTGCACCGCGGCTGTATGGAGGGTACCCCCTCCCCTACCACACGTTGGAGGTGGATTCCCTTCTTCTGCACCGTAGCTGACAGGCACCTACAGCTTCCCCATGGTGTCTCCATCGCTGCCGCCGGTGCTTCCTCCGACACCGTTGGACCCGACGCTTCTCGCCGCGCTGCACACCGCTCCTTCGACCAACAACTATACCGGCGGTGGCGACTGGTACATGGACACTGGGGCTACTTCTCACATGTTCGCTCATCCTAGTAACCTTAACACCTTTTATCCCATCACCACCGTCACCTGCATCACTGTCGGTGACGGTTCCACCCTTCCGATCACACATGTTGGGCACGCCTCGTTTTCTTCAAATTCCATGCCTTTATCATTATCTAACATACTTGTTTCACCCAACCTCATTAAAAATCTTATTTCAGTTTATTGTTTCACTCCTGAAAATCCTGTTACTGTTGAGTTTGACGAACTTGGTTTTTGTGTCCAGGACGCATCCTCCACCGTCCCCGCTCCAGTTGTTCTCTTTGCAGACGTAGATCTTTGGCATGCTCGTCTGGGTCATCCCAACCCCGTCACTCTTCGTCATATTCTTAGGGGTTTTAGTTTCAGTTGCAATAAGATTGAGGATCATACTTGTCATGCATGTCGCGTTGGCAAACACGTTCACCTTCCATTTAATAATTCCACCAACATTGCTTTAATTTGGGCTATCTATATTATCTTTTTATTCTTGACGATTACTCTCTTTATGTGTGGACTTTTCCTTTGCGATGAAAATTGGAAATGCTATCCACTTTGACGGCTTTTTACTCTAGCACACAGTTTGGGCGCCCCATTCTTGCTCCTTAGACTCACAATGGAAAAGAGTTTGACAATCTTGCATGCCGCACTTTTCTCTCGCATCATGGCACATTTTTTTGTCCCACTTGCCTGTATACTTCACAACAAAACGGTTGAGTCGAACGTGTCCTTCACACTCTTAACGACTGCGTTCGCACGCTCCCGTTTCATGCCAACGTGCAGCTCCGTTTCTGGCCGGATGCCCTCGCTACCGCGTCGCTTCTACTTAATCTCCGGCCATGTCGACCGCGATGGAACTATGCACCCCATCACTTACTCTTCGGTACGCCACCTTCTTATGATGGTCTGCGTATTTTTGGGTGTCTCTGTTATCCTAGCATTGCCGATACCACTCATAAACTCGCACCGCGTTCTATCGCATGCATCTTCATCGGCCACCCTATCAACTTCAAAGGATATCGGTGCTATGATCTTGTCTCTCATCGCGTGTTCACCTCCCGACACGTTTACTTTGACAAGCATGTATTTCCGTTTCAGCACGTACCTCCGACCGCCACTTCATCACCAGTTGCTGACGGCGCCGGGTCGCCACCCTCTCACCCGGGGCATTTGCATGCAACCCTTGGCCCGCCTCTGGCTTCAAGGCTGGCTATCTCCCTCGGCCTCCTTGGCGGCCTCGCTGTCGGCCACTCCCAGAGCCGTGTCGGCCTCACCCGTGGCTTCCACCTCTGGCGATGCGTCGACCGCCTCTAGAGTTGCGCCGACGGCTCACCCACCGGACTCGGTGGGGCCCTCGTCAGCCTCTGTTGCCAGCTCGGCCACTGCTACCTTCGACGACGCGGATTTTACGGTGACGGGATCTACACCGCCAGATTCCCACATTGCCCTGGCTCGAAGAATCGCCACTCGTGCTCAGACTGGCATTCATCACCCTAGCACGCGATAATCCACTGCTAAGTACCTCCTTGCAGCCGAGGTGTCTTCGCCATCTCCTCTTCCATCCATAGTTCGAGCCGCTCTCCGTGATCCTCATTGGCTCGCTGCGATGCAAGAGGAATTTGATGCTCTTTAGCACAATCAGACATGGAAGCTTGTCCCCGACCTCGGCACGCTAACGTCATTAGCGGCAAGTGGGTCTTTCATCATAAGACTCGGCCTAACGGTACCCTCGACTGGTACAAGGCCCGCTGGGTCGTCCGTGGTTTTTGACAGCGTACTGGAGTGGTCTTCACCGACACATTCGCTCCCGTTGTCAAACCCGGTACGATTATATGGTGCTTCAGCTTGCGGTCTCTCGTACCTGGGCAGTGCATCAGATGGACGTCTCCAACACTTTCTTGCATGGTCATGTTGATGAGCAGGTCTACTGTCAGCAACCCAATGGTTTCGTTGATGCCACATATCTTGATCATGTGTGCTTGCTCTCGCACTCTCTGTATGGGCTCAAGCAGGCCCCACGTGCGTGGTACCAGCGGATTGCCGGTTTGCTTCAGTAGCTCGGATTCAGTATTACACTGTCTGACGCCTCTCTGTTCGTGTATCATCATGATGCTGCGTCAACCTACCTTCTGCTCTATGTTGATGACATCATCCTGACAGCCTCCTCAGCTGAGCTTCTTCAGTAGCTCACTGCTCGTCTGCGCGACGAATTTGCTATCAAGGACTTGGGCCCCTTGCATTATTTTCTCGGGATTGAGGTTGTCCATCAAGCTGATGGTTTCTTCTTACAGAGGTGCGCTCATGAGCTGCTCGAGCGTGTAGCATGCCAAATTGCAAGCCCGTCTCTACGCCGGTTGATACGAAGGCCAATCTCTCCTCTCAGGATGGTTCACCCGCCTCGGATGCTCCCTTCTACCGTTCCATTGTCGGTGCCCGTCAGTACTTGATGCTCACCAGTCCTGGTCTGTAGTATGTTGTCCAGCAGGTGTGTCTTCACATGCATGCGCCCCGTGATGCAAATTGGAATTCGGTGAAGAGGATCCCCCATTATATCCGTGGTACTATGGCTCTTGGTCTGAAATTGACTGCATCACCCTCTACTGATATGGTTGCTTACTCCAATGCTGATTGGGTCGGCTGTCTTGACACTCGGCGTTCCACTTCTGGTTATTGTGTCTACCTTGGTCCCTCCCTCATATTGTGGTCGTCCAAGTGGCAACCCACGGCCTCGCGCTCTAGCACGGAGGCGGAGTACTGAGTTGCAGCCAATGCTGTGGCAGAGTGCTCTTGGCTACGCCTACTTCTTTGGGAGTTGCATCATGGTGTTTCTCAGGCTACGGTGGTATATTGTGATAATGTATCTGTCGTTCTCCACCAAGCCCGTTCATCATCGTCGGACGAAACACATCGAGCTTGATATCCACTTTGTGCGCGAACAGTTTGCCCTTGGGCATTTCTGGGTTACCCATGTTCCACTACACAATAGTTTGCTGATGTGATAATCAAGGGTCTGCCTACTTCCACCTTGGAGGAGTTTCGGTCCAGTCTTTGTATCGCTCCCGACGCTTCAACTGCGGGGGGGGGGGGGGGTGTTGAATATGTAATCTGTGCATGTATATTGTATTATGTAGATTAGGCCCACCTCTCTAGTTTGTTGTATAGATTGGGGTAGAGGCCCCACCTTGTACTCATATATACTTATGCATATTGCACCGAATCAATACATCGTGCAATTACATCATCATACACCTGCGAATTTCCGCAGCCTTGCTGTAAGTGCATCTAGTGCCCCTTAGTGATTTTGGTGTATTGAAGACTTATAGGTTAAGTATCTAATGCGTTTATGAGTGTACACAGGTCTATAAGTCTATGAGGAGTTTGATATTTACAGAGAAATTCGACCCCTAAAAATGAAGTTCTTCGACTGAAGACTTTGATATACTGAAGACTTTCTGAAGACTTTGAAAGTGAAGAAATTGGTGTGACCTTGAAGACTTGGTATTCATTCGAGGAATATGAAGCGTGAAGACTTTTGTTTTCGGAGTTTCATTTTCTCTTTCTTGAGTCATAGGAAACACCGTACTATTAAAGGGGGTCGAGGAAATACTAAGGAGAAAGTTTCCATGTGATGCTCATCTCAAATCCTACACCTACCAATCCCTTTGAGTGAAGCCATTGGAAATCTCATACAGTTCAGTCAAATTCTTCAGTGACAGAGACGCAGTTCTTCTGGTCACTGAGGACTTTGCTCTGACTGAGGAGTTAGGAATTCGCCAGTGCGAATTGCCTACACAGTGAGGAACATGATAGCCCTGAGGAATTTGTACCGCAAATTTCCGACCGTTGCTGTGCTGCGCGCCAGCTGTCCCAAAATATCTTGTCCACATAACGGTCATATCATTGAAGGGCATTTATGTCTTATCATGTCGGGCTGCTCCCTAGGCTATAAATAGCCGCCCCCTACAACCACTAGCTGGTTGGCTGCTCCGCGAGAACTTGACACTTGTCATTTGAGAGCAACCCATCCTCCGAGGACTTTGAGCGAAAATCATCAAGTGAGGAAAATCCAAACCCAAACCCAAAACACCTACAAACCCAAAGTGATTGAGCATCACTGAAGAGATTGATCCTGCGTGGATCCGATGCTTGTTACCTTTGAAGACTGTGCTTCTTCCAGACGGTTAGGCGTCAAGGTCTAGAGCATCCAAGAGGAATTGTGGATCGCCAAGTGACCAAGTCTGTGAAGGTTTGGAAGTCACCTAAAGACTTACCATGAGTGATTGGGCGAGGACTGTGTGTCCTTAGCTCAAGGAGAATACGGTGAGGACTATGTGTCCGGGACTAGGTGTCCTCGAGTTTAAATACTCAGCCGCTCCAACCAGATGTACAACTGAGACAACAGTTGGAACTGGTCTACCAAATCATTGTCTTCACCAAGCTTACTGGTTCCATTTCCTCAACTCTTTCATTTCCTCAGTAGTGTGCTATTTGTTTATCATATCTGTGTTTGAAGACTTTGACTGAAGACTTTCTCAATTTCCTCAGTTCAATTTCTTCAGTCTGTTTGTCTTCATCTTGTGTTATCCTGTGTTTACGCTTTCTGTACTCAGTGTTTGTCTTCATTTCATCATGATGACTATGCTAGGATTCTGTTATGTTTTCATCTGAGTACTTATTCCGCTGCTAGTAGTTCTTCGCTAAGGAATTTCCTCACGAGCAAATTCCTCAGTGAAGAATTTCATAAAAATCGCCTATTCACCCCCCTCTAGTCAATATAACGCACTTTCAATTGGTATCAGAGCAAGGTACTCCCTTGTTCTGTGTGATTTTGGTTTAACCGCCTGGAGTTTTAGTTATGTCGACCGCAGTTATGATCAAGGTCTCTGCTGGGTGTCCTACCTTCGATGGGACGGACTACCCCTACTGGAAGAATAAGATGCGAATGCATCTTGAGGCAATTGATAACGATCTCTGGTACGTTGTGGAAAATGGTGTTCCCTCCGTCACTCCCTCACTGAACGCTACCGATGTGAAGAGATTCAAGCAACTCGACTCCCAAGCAAAGAATGTCATATGTGGCCATCTGAGTAAGGGTCAATATGGTAGAGTGAGTGCTTTGGAAACTGCAAAGCTTATCTGGGATAGGCTATCCAAGGTCAATGAAGGAGTTTCAACTCAGCGTGACTCTCAAGTTGATGTTCTTCGCAATCTCTTCAACCGCTTCAAAAGACTCGACAATGAAAATGTGCAGCAAACCTTCGATCGCCTCACTGACATCTCAAACGAGCTTCAAGCACTTGGTGCCACTGACATCACCGACCATGAGGTGGTGAAGAAATTGCTGAGATCGCTTGATTCCTCATTTGACACTCTGGCACTGATGATACAAGAGCGTGGTGATTACAAGTCACTTGACCCCGCTGATATCCTCGAGAGGCTAAACACTCATGAGTTCCAGCTTGCTGAGAAGAGAGATCTCTACGGTACAAGCTATAGCAGATCGCGTGCACTTAAGGCCAAGGTAGTATCTAAGTCCGAAGATGAAGACTCTGGTAGCAGCCTTGGTGATCCTGAAGAACTGAGTCATGATCTAGCACTGCTTGTGAAGAAATTCCAGAAGTTCTCAAGACGTGGTCGCTTTGGAAAACCCTCAAGGAGCAATGATTCCTCATCCAGTGACTATAAGAAGAGGCTCTGTCACAAGTGCAAGAAACCAGGACATTACATTCAAGATTCTCCTCAGTGGGAAAAGGAATCAAAGAAGAAGAAATACAAGGATTACAGTTCTGATGATGCGAAGAAAAAGAAGAAGTCCTCAAAATCTTCATCATCAAAATCCTCAAAGTCTTCGTCTCACAAGAAGAGCAGCTCCAAGAAGGCTCGGGCATTCATTGGCAAGGAAATGGACTCTGAGGCTGAATCTGAAGAAAATGAGGAAGAGGAACAATCTGAAGATTCTGAGTCTGGTGTGGCAAGCCTAGCCCTCGCTACTGCATTCGTCAGCAAATCCATCTTCAACACTGAAGAAAGTGATCTCACCAACAAGGCTGATGAAAGCAGTGATGACTACGCTCCCACCTATTGCTTCATGGCAAAGGGTGCCAAGGTACTCAAATACGCCTCCTCTGAATCTAGCGATGATGAATATGATGAAAATCTTAAGCCTAGCTACTCTAAACTTGCTAAAATTGCTGTGCAACAACAAAAGGCTTTTGAAAAGGTTCAAAACATGCTAGACAAAAGTGATGATATGTTGGGTGAAGAATTGGATCGCACTAAGGCCTTAACTAAAAATCTTCAGAGACTTCAGACCAGGTTTGACAACCTTCAAAATCATCAAAACACTCTCTTATCTGATCATGAGAAGCTTTCTTATGAATATCTTCAAAAGAAGCAAGATCTTGAGAAGCTAAGAGAGAGTTATGAAGATCTTCAAAAGGGGCGCGATTCATTACTTGCTCAACAAATCAGCGCTGCTCGGGAAGAATTCATTCCTCCATATTTAAAATGCATTGAACGAGAATCTGCTAATTCCTCACTTGAATGTTCAAATGCTTCAAATGTTACAAATTCTTCACCTGCCTCTGCTATCACTAATTCCTCATCTGAGGACATTGCTAGTATTACTGACGATGCAGGACTGAAGGAATTGTACATAAAAGGCATGTACAAAAGCCTCAAAGGGCATCATACTCTTTGTGATGTGCTTAAAAAGCAGATCCTCAACAGGAACCCTAGGAAAGAGGGTATTGCCTTTGAGAGGAAACTCAATGCTGATGGTACATATTGGAAGCCTGAGCAGTACCCCAAAACCTCATGGGTTGCTGCAAAGGGACCTCCAGTTGATCCATCTAATTTATCTGGCTATACATGTGAATCTTCTCATTCTTCTAATGAGTCTATTGACTCCAACTATAAACTGTTCAAAAATCAGAATGGTGAAGTATTTGCTAGATATGTTGGCACTAACTGCAGGAACGGTTCCCCTGTGAAGAAAATCTGGGTTCCCAAAAGGCACCTTGAAAGTCTTCAGATGAATGTCCTCGTGACACCACCTGTGAAGAAAAAACCCCAGACCAAATTCTTCATATGGATCCAAGTCCTCATACGGACCAAATTCCTCAAGGGGATCAAATTCCTCACATGGATCAAACTCCTCATATGAACATCATCGTGCTAACAACTCTGTTTCGCAGGGAAGAGCCAAGGGCTATGAATATGAGCATTATTCTTCAAATTATTATGTTCATAAGTCCTCGAAGAATTTCTCTGCTTATGCATATGCTTACCCTAACCCCTCTTATGTGAAACGAAATGGTTTGGCTGCTTTGACACCATTCTCATATGGAGCTCGCAGAGTGATGAACTCTTTGCCACCCCTTCATATGTGGGTGGTGAAGAAAAAGAACTAATCCCTTCTGCAGGGTCAGGTCTCCAGACGTACGATAACGTCTGAAGAATTTGCTGGGGACCTGACAAAAAATGCCTGAAAGGATGCAGGCTAACCATGATGAAATGAACTTTCATTTCACACGTCCTCCCTCTGCTTTATCTGTCTACTACTTGATGAAATTGATCTGATGAATTGTGATATCATATTCTTCACTGCTGAAGTATATGAGGTCGTAAGTTGCACTAATTCATCTGCAGGATGATCAACCCAAAGCGACTGAATGGGTACTTGATAGTGGATGCACAAATCACATGACTGGTGACAAGAATCTGTTGATGGATGCTCCCTTATCAGCGTCACACATGAAGCAAAAGTCAGGTATTGGGTCTTGGTAAGGTTGCTATCACAAAGGATCGACACATGAACAAAGTCATGCTTGTTGAGTCCTTAGGATATAATCTTATGTCTGTCTCAATGCTTTGTGATCTTGATATGGTTGTTGTCTTTGGCAAGTTTCGTTGTGTTGTGATTATGGAAGCTGACAATTCCAAAGTCTTCGAAGGCTTTAGGAGAGGAGACTTGTATATTGTTGATTTCTCTGCAGACTCACAACCAGCCGTGTGCCTACTTGCAAAAGCTTCAGAAGGATGGCTATGGCATCGACGACTTGGTCATGTAGGCATGAGGAATTTGAACACGCTTGCAAAGAAGAAGCATGTCATTGGCATTGAGAATGTCAAATTCCTCAAGGATCACTTGTGCGGTGCCTGTGAAGCTGGAAAGATGACAAAGGCCAAGCATCCAGCGAAGACTATCATGACCACTACTCATCCATTTGAATTGCTTCACATGGATCTCTTCGGTCCTAACCATTATTCCTCTGTTTCAAATGAAGCATCTCAATATGGCTTTGTTATTGTTGATGATTAATCTCGTTACACATGGGTACACCTTGTCTCTTACAAAACTGAAGTGCAGGAAGTCTTCAAACGATTTTCCTCGAGGGCTTCAACCAACTTTGGAGTGAAGATTAAGCACATCAGAAGTGACAACGGCACTGACTTCAAGAATTCGGGTCTTGATGACTATCTTGATGAACTTGGTATTACTCATGAGTTATCTGCTCCTTATACTCCTTAACAGAATGGCATCGTGGAGCGCAAGAACAGGACTCTTGCTGAGATGGCTCGCACTATGCTCGATGAGTACAAAACTCCTCGTCGTTTCTGGGTAGATGCAATTGATACTGCGTGCCATATCATCAACAGAGTATATCTTCACAAATTCTTCAATAAGACTGCCTATGAACTCCTCACTGACAAGAAACCCAATGTGAGTTATTTCAAAGTCTTCGGTGCTAAATGCTGGATTAGAGATCCTCATCACAACTCTAAATTTGCACCGAAAGCACATGAAGGTTTTATGCTTGGTTACGGAAAGGACTCGCACACCTACAGAGTCTTCAACAATGTTCTTCACAAGATTGTTGAAACTGTAGATGTGCGGTTCGATGAAACTAATGGCTCGCAAAGAGAGCACCTACCTTCTGTGTTAGATGAACCTGCACCTGAGGATTCAATCAAGCACAAGGCTACTGAAGATGTCATTCCTACTGAAGAATCTGCTGAAGAATTCATTCCAGAACGTGAAGAACGTCGAGCTGATGCACCTGAAGAAAATGCTGAGGAAATTGATGGTGAAGAAAATGCTGATCAAATTCCTCAACGACAACCAGCTCACCCTCGCGTTGCAAAAGAAGTGCAAGTGGAGAAGATCATTGATGACATTAGAGCACCAGGTCCTCTCACACGCTCAAAAGCTTCACATCTATCTAACTTTTGTGGGCACTTTGCTTTTGTGGGCACCAGGTCCTCTCACACGCTCAAAAGCTTCACATCTATCTGGAGCCTGAGTGGATTCAGGCCATGCAAGAAGAATTACATCAGTTCAAGCTCAACAACGTATGGGAATTAGTCGATTGTCCCGATCCTCGCAAGCATAACATCATTGGCACAAAGTGGATCTACCGCAACAAGCAAGATGAAAATGGTGTTGTGGTGAGGAATAAGGCACGACTAGTAGCTCAAGGCTACACACAGGTTGAAGGAATTGATTTCGATGAAACTTTTGCACCTGTTGCTAGACTTGAGGCTATTCGCATATTGCTTGCTTATGCTAACCATCATGATATCATCTTACACCAAATGGATGTGAAAAGTGCATTCCTCAATGGTAAGCTTGAGGAAGAAGTATATGTTGCTCAACCACCAGGTTTTGAAGATCCAAAGCATCCTGACAAAGTCTTCAGACTTAACAAGGCCCTCTATGGCCTCAAGCAGGCCCCACGGGCGTGGTATGATACATTGAAGAAATTCTTCATGAAGAAAGGCTTCACACCCGGTTCACTCGATCCCACTCTCTTTACTAAATCTTATGATGGTGAACTGTTTGTGTGCCAAATATATGTTGATGATATTATCTTTGGATGTACTGACCAACGTTATAGTGGTGAATTTGCCTATATGATGAGAGAAGAATATCAAATGTCTATGATGGGAGAGTTGAAATTCTTCTTAGGTCTTCAAATTCGTCAACAGCGCAATGGCATATTCATATCTCAGGAGAAATACCTCAAGGATGTCCTGAAGAAATTCGGCATGCAAGATTGCAAAGGCATCAAAATTCCTATGCCCACAAATGGTCAACTATGCACTGATGAAAATGGTACTGACTTCGACCATAAGGTATACCGCTCCATGATTGGTTCTTTATTGTACTTATGTGCATCTAGGCCAGATATAATGCTTAGTGTTTGCATGTGTGCACGATTTCAAGCTGCACCGAAGGAATCACACCATAAGGCTGTGAAGCATATTATTCGATATCTAGCTCACACACCAACACTAGGATTATGGTATCCCAAGGGCTCTGATTTTGATCTCATTGGATATTCAGACTCTGACTATGCTGGTGACCGTGTGGACAGCAAGTCAACATCTGGTACTTGTCATTTCCTCAGACGATCCTTGGTCTGTTGGTCCTCGAAGAAACAGAACTGCGTATTACTGTCTACTGCTGAAGCTGAGTACATTGCTGCTGGTTCTTGCTGTGCTCAACTGCTATGGATGAAGCAAACGCTCAAGGACTATGGCATCAACGTGAAGAATGTGCCTCTCCTCTGTGACAATGAGAGTGCCATCAAGATTGCTCACAACCCAGTTCAACACTCGAAGACAAAGCACATTCAGATTCGTCATCATTTTCTTCGTGCTCATGTGTTGAAGGGCGACATTTCTATTGAGCATGTGAAGACTGAAGAACAGCTAGCCGATATCTTCACTAAGCCCTTGGATGAGAAGAGATTTTGCAAGTTGCGGTGTGAGCTAAATATCTTAGAATCTTTGAATGTACTTTGAAAAGGCACTCATCCTAACACTTATGCAAAATTGATGACTTAGATGTGCAACACATGAAGAAACGTTTTTCTTCAATCAATGAAGAATAACACTCTAAGTGTGAAGAAGTTAATGAAGAATTTGATTCTCAGAACCCTACGACAATTGTACGCGGTGTCTGAAATCATCATTCTTACACGGTGGGTCACGCCACCACAAAAGTTGAAAATCTTCAATTTGAGTTTTTCCTCAACTTTTGAAATTCTTCAGTTTTTCAAATTCTTCAAACTTTACAAAGTCTTCACTTGTGCCGTCGTTTTTCTTCATTGGCTATATATATATATATATATATATATATATATATATATATATATATATATATATATATATGAATTTATGTCCTCTACAGCATTCACTTATAGCTATTTCTTCAAGTTGGAAATTTTTTGCTAAGTGAATGTGATCGGACCCTTCCCCTCTATGCTATACTCAATCCAATCTATTCACAAATTCTTCATGTGCGTTCTATTTGAAACTCGTTCAAATTCTTCACTGTGTCCTTGTCAGCTGAAGAAATTGCGAACGGAACGTTAAAACAAATCTTATCCAAACTTTCAGTTTTGCCGCTCAAACCGTTCCGCATCCCACGATGGATTATTTTATCCACCCACGATCTTACACGATCTCCACCACACAGTACGTGGGTGACACATGTCGCAAGAAGGAGAACGGCCAGGGGCACGTTCGTCCTAAATCTTCGGACGAGCAGTTTTTCACCGCGGCTATAAATACCCCCTATCGCCATCCTCACTTCTTTTACCCCGCTCGATCTCACTCCCTCGCTCGAGCTCTCCAAACCCTAGCATCGTTGCTACTCCATCGTCGCCGGTGAGGAAGAGCTTCACTGCCTCGACCTCGTCGCCGTCGTACTCGCGCCGACCGCGGAAATCTTCACCTCCGCCGCCGCCGTAGACGTCTTCCTTCGCCAAGTTAGGGCGTGGAAGATCTGCATCGACGAACTTCACTGTTCCAACTCCCAGTTCGTCGTGTTCTTCGTTCAGGGTAACTAAAAGCTACTTTTACTGCCCTCTTTGATTTGAAATTTTTCTACAAAATCTTCAAAGGTGTTTTTATTCTTCAAATCCTCACACACAAAACACCTCACATGTTATCTGTTCTTGATTCATTTCCCTAAGCATCAATTTCTTCAAAGATTCCTCAATTGTGTGGATCTTCGATCTATACAACTCTGGAACCTAAGATATAAAGCGCTTAGTGAAATTCCTCAAGACGAATCTGGTCAAATTCCTCAAACTTGTTCTTTATGAAAAACCCTCTGAGAACGCAACTATACTCTGTTCACAGGTACGCATGTCCGCTGCTGAATCTTTAGGTTCTCATCAACTTAACTCATTTGAAGCGTTCCTCGAAGAAAAGTTGCATACTTCTTCAAAAAATTCAATTGTTCAAATTCCTCATCTGAAGAAAATGACTGAAGGTAAAAGGCCACAGAAAGGAGGAAAGAAGCCTGAGGTGATGACAGCTTTTGAAATACCTGAGGATATCTATGATGAGTACTGCACGCCTGATGAAGCCAAGTTTGGCAAAGAAGATAAAAATCAGCGCAAGGTGCGAATCCAGAGGATTGAACGGAGATGGGCACGTGAATGGAGGGAGTACAGATATGTTACTCCAAAGTACATGAAGAAATTCGCAGTAAACCCTCCATGCCAAAGACCTCCATTGGCACCTGGCCAATTGGCTGATCCCACCAGCATCAAGCGTGGTGAGGAATTTCCTAGAGAATGGGCCAAGCGCCAAGCTAAACTGGCAAGGCAAGCCAGAGAAGCAGTGAGGAAATTCAATGAAGACTCTGCTGCTGCTGCTGCTACTGCCACTGAGGCCTCGGTCAAGCCGAAGAAAGCGATGCTAAAGAAGCCCACTCGCAAGCCAAGTGCTTCATCTTCAATGCCCTCACGGCCAAGTTCCTCAGCTGCGCCCTCACGGCTAGAATCTTCAAAATCTTCAAAGCAAATTCCTCATGCTGCTCCTGCTCCACCAAAGTCCTCAGCTGTCCCGACAAAGTCCTCAGCACCTGTGCATCTGGCCTCATGCCAAAGGACGACTGGCATCTCTATTGCCTCTGGTGTCTCAGCTAGTTCTTCAGCTGCACCAAATTCCTCAGCAAGACCTTCACTGCTGAAGAAAAAGGCTACTGCTGGACGCGACACTCGCACAAGTCCTCAGAAGAAGCAGGTAGTCTTCACTGTGCCATCTGATGATGATGAAGCTGATGAAGAAGAACTTACTGAAATCATCAGGGACCGACAAGAACGGGCTGCTAAAGCCAAAGGCACACATGTGCCCGTGCTATTGGATCCAAAGGCGATCCTAGATTATATTGATCTCTGGCATAAGGATCCTCACACACCTATGCCTGATTTCAAGTTGACACCTGGTCAAAGTCACATGTTGACTCACTTCATCCAAGAGGAGAAGTGGAAATATGATAAGGCCAGAGAGATCAAGAAATCGCAGTACCGCAAAGAGAAGCTACTGAAAAAAAATGTTCTCACAATGAAGCCTGAGGAACTTGTCAAGATGCAGGCTGAGATCAAGGCCCTCAGCGACAACTTTGACTCGTACTATGCTGATTGGCAAGGAGCCAAGGTCAGATTTGTGAGGCTGACTGATACCTTCACCAAGGGTGCAGCCTCAACGCCACAAATTCCTCAAGCTGAAGCATCTGTTCAGCAAACTGAAGAACATGCCAGCACCGCTGATGAAGTTCAGGCTGCTGAAGAACATGCTAGTTCCAAGGCTGATGACTCTGCTCCAGCCGCTGATGAAATTGCCAGGGCATCAACTAGTGGTGCGCCTGAAGAAATTGAAGAAACCAGGGCAACTGCATCAGTTGCGCCTGAGGAAGATCATCCAGATTCCTCAGCTCCACCTGCGCCTATGCCAACTCCAATTCTTCCATCTGCATTGGATGTGAGGAAGACAAAGGCTGCAAAACGAGCTGCTATGAAGAAAAGGAAGGCATCAAATGCTTCAGAATCTTCAGCTCCCAAGAAGATGAAGCCGATGACAAGCTCGTTTGCAAATCCCATTGATGCCGTTCCTATCTCCTCCGTGCCATCAAAGGACCTTGTTCCTTTTGGTGAAGATTATGAGATCCCTAGTGGATCAGATGAAGAAACTCAATCTGCTGCTTCGTCAGAGCGGATTGATGAAGAAATTGAAGCGGATGCAATCCCTTCAACCCCAATGGTCTCATCACCAATGCCTCAGTTTGATGATGAAGATGTGGATATTGGAAGCACCACTCCAGTGATGAATGACGACTTTTGGGAAAGTCAGCATCCCAATTCCCCACTCTTCACTCCTCTGCAGCAAATTCCTCACTCTCCTTCACCAACAGTAAAATTGGGCTCTGAAGAAACTCATCCCACTGCATCTGTGAATGAAGAAATTCCAGCCACTAGTGCTGAAGAAACTGCTGCTGAAACTGCAAAGGTGACTGCACCCGAGGAAAACCCTGAAATTCCTCAGCCTGAAGAACCTGAGATTGTGATTCCTGAGGTCGTGATGCAACTCACTGACACTCCTCTGCCAAGGCCAAAGGATCCGTTCTCACGAAAACAGAAATTCAAGGCTGAAGACTTCTATGGAGAGCACGTGTTCTTCACTGAATACAACCCATATGACTCTGCTCGCATAAGGAAGAGGCGTTTCTGGACTGCCAGCCAAGCAAATTTCTATTCCTTAGTGCTTTACAACAAAGACAAAGTCTTCGACCATGCTCATATTCCTCACGTGGATATGGAGTCTTTGCCGTGCTTCACGCCAGTGCTCAGTGTCCTTCACGACGCTGGGCTGCTCAATTTCTGCACAGATATATGCGATTGGAATGAAGAACTTATTCTTCAATTCTATTCAACGTTGCACATCACCGGCAACTCTGAAGATATCAATTCATGGGTTTTGGACTGGATGACTGAGAACACCCACCATAAGGCCCCTGCATCTGAATTGCTTCGGGTCCTTCCTCTGAGTCCACCCACTGAAGATGCTCGCTGTGTGTACAATGAACCTGAGCTTTCAAATCATTATATGCAAGTGCTGATGAAGCCTTTGAAGCCAGGGCAAGCTCCTAGAACCAATTTCCTCGTCAAGGAATTGCTGTATGTGCAAAGGACTGTCTATCGCATTCTGACGAAGACAATGAGTCCCATCAAAGGCCACGACTTGTCTGATGAAGAAGTCGTTGACATCATGAAGAATCTGCTTTTCAACATCATTCATGGTGTTCCCGTCAACTTCCATGATTTCTTCATGAGGACTCTGGCCAACATTGCCATGTCACCATTTGAGCTGAAGCCTTATGCACCTTGGATAATGAAATTCATCAGGATAAGGTCTTCACTCAACTACAAAGCTGAAACGCTCAACCACTGCAGCTACTTGCATCCCATTGAAGTCCTCAAACAGACATTTTCCTCAGCTGAAGAAAAAGGCAAGGCCACTGCTGTGATAGATGAAGGCATTCGTCCATTGGATGGTCTGTTTCGCAAAGCTGCATCTTACTCCACCAATGATGACTCTGCCACACATGACTCTGCTGCTAACATTGCCAAGCCAAATCCTCAAGCCACAACACCCAGGGTGATGACTGACCGTGAGTTACTCCTTAGTCTTCATCAAAAGGTTGATCGCAATCACAAATGGGTCAAGCGTCAGTTTGGTTCAATTCTTCACAACATGACTTCCACACACAATGCAGTGAAGAAAAACCACTACTACCTTCATGAAACCCTCAACCGCACCTGGGCTGTCCTATCTCAAGTGTACAGTGCTGATGATTTGAAGCAAATGGGTCTCAACGAAGAATTTGCCTGGTCTGCACCTCCTCCGAAGAAATTCAAGAAGGTCCCAGTTCCTTCTTTGGTGGCCAGTTCATATTGTTCATCGCGTGAGACTGATGAAAATGAAGACTTGGACGACACTGCAGCAGGCCCTACTTCAACGACCGACCCCAACAATGCTGGCGCTCCTTCATCAACTTGAAAATCTTCAGGGGCGTTAGTCCTCAGATTTTCGATCCTTTTGGTCATTTGATGACAAAGGGGGAGAAATCTGAGTTAGTCTTCAAGCGGGTCTATAATAAGGGCTTATTCGTTTTTTTGCTAAGTTACAACTCTCGTTCTTCCGAAACTTTTATTGGATCGAGTTGTAATCTTAAGTCCGATGGTGCGCTGATACTTTTGTTGCACTATGCTTTGATACTTTGATGCGCTATTCTGCATGCTTATTCCTCGTTAATATTATCGCACGCATGCTGAATTACATCAGGCACCATATTTCATCATGCATTTCAAATTCTTCATATTATATATCAAATGCGTGTATGAATTACAAGATATAGGGGGAGATCTCCATGATTCAACTCTTCAAGTGTGCATTGCTTCAAAAGTAAATTCCTCACTATGCACATCTTCAGGGGGAGTTCTTCTATATCTTGCAATCAAATTCCTCAATATCAGTTTTTACACTTCATATATTTATCCCCGTTGAAAACTTAACCTATGTTGTCATCAATCACCAAAAAGGGGGAGATTGTAAGTGCATCTAGTGCCCCTTAGTGATTTTGGTGTATTGAAGACTTATAGGTTAAGTATCTAATGCGTTTATGAGTGTACACAGGTCTATAAGTCTATGAGGAGTTTGATATTTACAGAGAAAGTCGACCCCTAAAAATGAAGTTCTTCGACTGAAGACTTTGATATACTGAAGACTTTCTGAAGACTTTGAAAGTGAAGAAATTGGTGTGACCTTGAAGACTTGGTATTCATTCGAGGAATATGAAGCATGAAGACTTTTGTTTTCGGAGTTTCATTTTCTCTTTCTTGAGTCATAGGAAACACCGTACTGTTAAAGGGGGTCGAGGAAATACTAAGAAGAAAATTTCCATGTGATGCTCATCTCAAATCCTACACCTACCAATCCCTTCGAGTGAAGCCATTGGAAATCTCATACAGTTCAGTCAAATTCTTCAGTGACAGAGACGCAGTTCTTCTGGTCACTGAGGACTTTGCTCTGACTGAGGAGTTAGGAATTCGCCAGTGCGAATTGCCTACACAGTGAGGAACATGATAGCCCTGAGGAATTTGTACCGCAAATTTCCGACCGTTGCTGTGCTGCGCGCCAGCTGTCCCAAAATATCTTGTCCACATAACGGTCATATCATTGAAGGGCATTTATGTCTTATCATGTCGGGCTGCTCCCTAGGCTATAAATAGCCGCCCCCTACAACCACTAGCTGGTTGGCTGCTCCGCGAGAACTTGACACTTGTCATTTGAGAGCAACCCATCCTCCGAGGACTTTGAGCGAAAATCATCAAGTGAGGAAAATCCAAACCCAAACCCAAAACACCTACAAACCCAAAGTGATTGAGCATCACTGAAGAGATTGATCCTGCGTGGATCCGACGCTTGTTACCTTTGAAGACTGTGCTTCTTCCAGACGGTTAGGCGTCAAGGTCTAGAGCATCCAAGAGGAATTGTGGATCGCCAAGTGACCAAGTCTGTGAAGGTTTGGAAGTCACCTGAAGACTTACCACGAGTGATTGGGCGAGGACTGTGTGTCCTTAGCTCAAGGAGAATACGGTGAGGACTATGTGTCCGGGAATAGGTGTCCTCGAGTTTAAGTACTCAGCCGCTCCAACCAGATGTACAACTGAGACAACAGTTGGAACTGGTCTACCAAATCATTGTCTTCACCAAGCTTACTGGTTCCATTTCCTCAACTCTTTCATTTCCTCAGTAGTATGCTGTTTGTTTATCATATCTGTGTTTGAAGACTTTGACTGAAGACTTTCTCAATTTCCTCAGTTCAATTTCTTCAGTCTGTTTGTCTTCATCTTGTGTTATCCTGTGTTTACGCTTTCTGTACTCAGTGTTTGTCTTCATTTCATCATGATGACTATGCTAGGATTTTGTTATGTTTTCATCTGAGTACTTATTCCGCTGCTAGTAGTTCTTCGCTAAGGAATTTCCTCACGAGCAAATTCCTCAGTGAAGAATTTCATAAAAATCGCCTATTCACCCCCCCTTTAGTCGATATAACGCACTTTCACTTGCTCTATACACATACATGTCACCGTCGCCTCCATGTCGACCGTCTTGACCGTCATGGGAAGTCCTACTCGTGCAACTTTTTTTTCCTTCCTGGAGATGGCAATATATCACAAATTTTCAACATGGTTTGACAAATAGAAGGTAGCCATTTTGACAAATGTGCAATCAAGGGACACATAGTTTACCCTATGAAGAGGTGATGTGTCGGTGTCACTTTAGTATGGCAAGTAGTCCTCAATCTTGTACTTCGTCCACTTATCATTTTGAGCTCATCCCTTTAACTTCAAACTGAATGTGGCAAATAGAGATCCTATCTGTACATCAATTGGTTTTTCCCCAATCAGATCAATGGCAAAAGTAGAGGTAATAGCACCCCATGTCCTTGTACTTGCACAACAGGTGATGGTTTAGTCCTTGTAGTTGCAAAAGCAGATTATTTCATCCCTGAACTTGTCATGGAGGTGCAAGTTTAGTCCTAGACCAATCACATCTCGCTAAGTGGATGACAAGTGGACTGGCTGGTTAGCACGCGTCATTTTGCACTTAGTCCCCTGCCTTCTTCCCTGTCGGCACCGGTGTTAGTATATTCTTTGGAATATTCTTTCGCCTGTCGGCAGCTCACCCCTCCACTCACCTCTCTGCTCCCTCGCTTCCTTCCCCTGCTCCAGCTCGCCGCCGCCAGTTCACCGCCATAGTATCTTGGAGTGAAGGATCCAGCTTGTCATCCGACGGCTACTTTGTCACAAGTGAGGTTAGTTCGTCACTATGCCTTCGACAGTTAGGGTTAGGGCAAGAATGGGGAATTTTCCTGACTAGAGTATATTGTAGGCTCCTGTTCCTACGACCATTTTCTGCTTTGAGTGGAGAGGCCTTGTTCCAGATCTCGCAGCTAGATGTAAACACAATTGTGTCTGTGAGAGGTTTGTGTCCTTTGAATCAGTTGATAGTGGAAGAAGGTATCTTGCTTGTGCACAAAAGGTTAGTAGATCTACAGTTAAATGCAAACTTGGAATGTGTCATATTACTGTGATCTGTATAAGCTTAGAGTGTTGCATGTAACTGTGGATGAGTGCAGCAATATAGTTAACTAACGAAAATTCAGTTAACGGAAGAAAACTGCAGTTAATTAACTAAAATTTTCAGTTAACTTCATCTTGTTTTCTGCAGAAGTTTTGGTCATGCTAAGAATTGATATTATGTTGTTGTGCCATAGTGTTGTAACTCTATTGAATGATTGTCAGTGCAATTAATTTAGTTCTTCCCCAGGTTATGTTGTAAGAGTAGATCAATAGTGCTCCAAGCCTTTTCATTTATCTAAATGTGTTTTCTTTCTTATTTGGTAGGAAATACCTAAATGCAACTATGTGGGGTGGATTGACCCTGAATGGACTGCTACTCTGAAAATGAGTTTAGCTAGGGTTTGGGGCATGTATGAAGATGAGAACAAGCTAAGGCTCAGGGAGAATGTAGTTAATGCTGAAGAAAATGTTAGGTTGTGAGAGAGAAAGAAAAGATGGAAAAAGATCTGAGGTTTTTTAAACTAGATTTTGGTAAGATGGTGGCTGAGAAGGAGCAGGCAATTACTGAATTGGGCAATGCAAAACTTGCTCTTTCTGACCTAAAGCAAGAGCTTGAGAAGAAGATGTCTGATAAATCTACCACCGGCTTTCATCAGGTTGTGAGGGCTAAGGCAGAGAAAGAGAGGGATGAGATGAATCAACAGATGGACAACATGAAGGAAGAGATGGACAAAGTGGTGTCATAGAGGGATGAGTTGAAGAAGGAGAAAAAGAAACTAGAGTACATGATTGGTGATTTATTCAGGCACAAGGAGGAGACGAAGAGCAAGATAAGGAGGGTGAAGGAGATCTTAGATGAATTTGAGTAATTCATTGTTGGTGTAATGTTGTGTAATGCTGCCTTAAGTTGGAGCTATTAATTAGTTGTACTCCTTTAGTGAACTTGGTTAATTAGTATGCCAGTATTATGTAATGCACTGAATTTTTATGAATGCTTTTAGTTAACTAAATTTGTGTGACTACCCACGTTATGTTGTTGCAAGGTGTTAGTAGATAATTGAATTGTTGACAGTGTCAGTGCATTGAAGATAAAGTTAACCCTAAGATCCAGTGAACTGCATGTTTATGTTACTGAAGATTCAGTTAACTTAATCTTCAGTTAACTGAATTTCTAGTTCACTGAAGATTCAGTGAATTGCAAATTCAGTTAACTGAAGATTAAGTTAATTGAATTTGTCTCTCTTTGCATGTCCAGCTAAATGGATTATGAGTTAACTGAAGATGAGTTAACTGTATTTGTTTCAGTTAACTGAACGTGTACTGAATTGGAACTAAATTGTGATGAACTAGTAGAGATAAAGTACCCGATGAATCTACAATACTAAATTCATGCTATTTTTGGACAGAACAACACATGCTACCTGTAGTAGTACACACCTCATTTGTACAGTAGCATGGCAAACACGACATCAACAACATTGTAACCAAAATTAAGCAACACAACAAAATAACAACCATAGCAACATTGCAGCATAGCATCACTTGATCATCATAGCATAAGTTCATCAAACATTGCAGCAGTTCAACCATAACCTTGCAGCAGTTCCATAGCAGCATTACAAATAACTTATGTGTTGAACCTATAAGCAGCACACCTAACTTAACTAAACGCAAAATACTTCTAACTTATATGCTGAACTTATAAGCAGCATACCTAACTACTTCACCTTCTTCTTCAGTCCTTCTTCACATCTTCAGGCGCTTGAGACGCTCGGAGCAGCGCACCTCCCCTGCAGAAGACCTCTTCACAACCTTCTTGCTCATCCTTGTCGGCTCCGCCACCGCATCCTGCGCCGCCTCCTCCACCAGCTCCTGCTTGACGATGTATGGCACGTCTGGAAGCAGGTCCACTTTGATTGGACGAGCCCTGTGACCACCCTCCCTGGCGTCGACGACGGGCACCACCATTTGGATCTCTGGCTCATCGTCTGACAGGACGACGACCTCTATCTCCTCCTCGTCAAACGTGCCAGTGTCCCTCCTGTAGTCAGACTCGTTATCAAAGTCGACCTTGCAGTACTTGGAGCCGCCGTCGTCGGACGACTCTGCGTCGGAGATGCGGTCGTGGACGAGGAGCTCGGGCCGGAATCTGTCCCAGTACGCGGTGTTCACTAGCGTGGGGATGGCCAGGACGACGGCATGCACGCTCTACGCTCTGGACGTGACACGGAACGGATCCGGGTGCAGCGAGGGTGTGGTGGCGGATCGATACATCCACCACCTCGCGCGCTGCCGTGGGTCGTCGGAGCGCGTCTCCAGCATTGCGAAGCGGAGGACCAGCGGAGGCGCAACCCCCGACCCAGGGGGCATTGCCCGCCGCTTCTCGTCGTCCGTCATGATCTTGATGAGCCGCGGGCATGGTGGCCCATCATGCCGATGCTAGGGAACCAGCGCATGATCTCCCTTAGATCCGCGCGGGTCGCCTGGTCGTTGCCTGCCAGATCCTCGATTGCTCGCTGTCACATTGGGGTGTTGTCCATGGCGTCGGCGGCGACGTTGAGCTCCGTGGCGAGCAAGGCTTTCAATGCGAGGCATGGAAGTTGGTGGAGCGACAAGACAAAAGAGACGTGGGTGGACTGGGCAGGGCAGTGGAGCTGTTTGAGTGGGCGACTATAGTTGTGGGTGGTATTAAAGGGCTGGAAACCGAGCGGGCGGACGAAACCATGGCCCATAATAACTACATAGTTACCTAGACCCTAACAAATCACTACTACTACTCTACTGGCATTGATCTCAGCGATTGTAACAACAGGTCCTGGGTTTGAGCCCCAGGCACACCATCTTTGAATTTTTTTCTTTTTACCTAATTTTAGTAGATTTGGCAGAACACAGTCTTCCACACTCATTTTTGTTACTCATTTTTGTTACTCATTTTTTAATTTTGTTTCATTCTCAATGAACTATATACTACTATGTTATCTGCATGTTTAGATAACTGCACCTTCAGTTAAGTGCATGTGCAGTTATCTACATCCTCAGTTAACTGCATGTGCAGTTATTTGCATCTCCAGTTCACTAAATAAGCTAACCGAATCACTAACACAATCACTAGTACTACATCCATGAAACTAAATCACTGTAATGTATCATAAAAGTTAGTTACAAAAAGGGCAATGAATGCCATTGTGAGCCACTGTTTGCCATAAAAAACAGGCAATTTAAGCCACTGTTTGGTTATCAAAAAACATGCCAGTGAATAAATTACTATAGGCCATAACAAAAAAGAATGGCAGGCAATCACTGCCACCAAATCAATGATGTGGTGCCATGAAATCATCAGCAGGAGCATTGAGATCAGGAATTGTCCTCTAGTCTCCAAACGGAAGCCATCTCCATCCTGCATATGGAACATTTGCTCTTCCTCTCCCTGCAAATGGAACTTCTCGTCCCGTCCAAGCATTTGCATGTGCTGCTCCTCCCGTTCAAGCATTTGCATTTGCATTTGCTGCTCCTCCTGCCCAAGCATTTGCATTTGCATTTGCTGCTCTTCCTGCCCAAGCAGTTGCATTTGCGTTTGCTACTCCTCCTCTCCAAGCATATGCATTTGCATTTGGTGCTCCTCCTCTCCAAGCATATGCATTTGCATTTGGTGCTCCTCTTCTCCCTGCAAATGGAACTTGGTGCTACCTCTTGAGCATGCGTTAGTATTTCCTTTAGTTTTTGAGAACCAAGGTATCAATCCAGTAGGAGACTACACGTAAATCGCCTAGTACCTGCACAAACAATCAAGAACCTTGCAACCAACACGATAAAGAGGTTGGCAATCCCTTCACGGCCACTTGCAAAAGTGAGATCTGATAAAGATAATAAGATCAATATTTTTGGTATTTTTGTTGTATAGATTGGAAAATAAAGATTGCAAAATAAATAGTAAACTAGAATTGTAGATCGGAAACTTATATGATGTAAAGTAGACCCGGGGCCCATAGGTTTCACTAGTGGCTTCTCTCAAGATAGCATGTATTACGGTGGGTGAACAAATTACTGCCGAGCAATTGATAGAAAAGCGCATAGTTATGAGAATATTTAGGCATGATCATGAACATAGGCATCATGTCCGTGTCAAGTAGACAGAAATGATTCTGCCTCTACTACTATTACTCCACACATCGACCGCTATCCAGCATGCATCTAGAGTATTAAGTTCATAAGAACAGAGTAATGCACTAGGCAAGATGACATGATGTAGAGGGATAAACCCAAGCAATATGATATAAACCCCATCTTTTTATCCTCTATGGCAACAATACAATACGTGTTGGTTTCCTTTCTGTCACTAGGATCGAGCACCGCAAGATTGAACCCAAAGCTAAGCACTTCTCCCATTGCAAGAAAGATCAATCTAGTAGGCCAAAGTAAACCGATAATTCAAAGAGACTTGCAAAGATATTAAATCATGCATATCAGAATTCAGAGAAGAACCAAATATTGTTCATAGATAATATTGATCATAAACCCACAATTCATCGGATATCGGCAAACACACCGCAAAAAGTATTACATCGAATAGATCTCCAAGACCATCAAGGAGAACTTTGTATCACTACTGGAATCAGCTTCTTTGCTACAAAGGTATAGATCCCGGACGGCAAACTTCTTTGCCGTCTACCAGCAGACGGGAAACTGTCTGTCTGCACATGTTCCAGTAAAGGCCTTCTTTGCCGTCCGCTTCTTAGAAATGGACGGCAAAGGATTGTGTCGTCCGCCATCTGAGGCCAGCAGACGACAAAGATAACGAATGGTAGTGGGGTGGGGTGAGAGCCGTTAGGGGGTTAACGGTGCTCTTTGTCGTCCGCCAGATGATGACAAAGAGGCAAAGGTCTTTTTCGTCCACTGACAGACGGCAAAGAGCTCAGCTAGGCCAGCACTGGGAAGCTGCCACGTGGCCAGCTATGCTGTGTGCCAGCGGACGACAAAGACCTTTGAATCTTTGCCGTCTGCTGGAGGACGACATAACTGGCCCTATTTGCCAAGTCTATTTGGGCACTTTGCCATCTGCCAGCAGACGACAAAGATTCAAAGGTCTTTGCCATCCGCTGGCAGACGGGAAAGTGACCAAATAGGCAACCAGTGTTCCCAGTTTCTACACGTAGATGCCACGTGTCCTCTTTGCCGTCTGCTAGCAGACGACAAAGCTCTTTGCCGTCTGCTAGCAGACGACAAAGCTCTTTGCCGTCTGCTAGCAGACGACAAAGCTCTTTGCTGTCCGCTAGCATAAGGCAAAGAGGCTATATTTCCCCTGTTTTTATTTATATCCATTTAATTTCACAGGAATTCACACACAAATATACATATATATATTTTTCACAGGCACAATAGACATATGATGTATCCAACACATAGCTCCATCCATGACAACATACATACATAAGAAACACAGTTCCATCCATACATATTACGTTAATATCACAATGTTCATCCAACACATTGTTCCATGCATCCATATAACAAGTTCCACATTTTTCATCGATACAAACGAAAAGAAGAACGGGGAAACAAGCACTCCATCCATGCAAGCTTCCATATAGTGAATTAAATCTGCAAAATGGGAAACAAGAAAGTTAGAAGAAGAAGAATAGAATCATAAGAAGAAGAAGAAAATGAAGAATAAGAAAATGAAGAAGAAGAGGAAGAAGGAGAAGTTAGCATACTTAGGTAAATGGAGCTAACCTAGCTAATTATGCCATTTTTGAGTGAACTAAGCATATTATGCCATTTTTGATATAAAGCAGCTTAGTATAGGTCATTATTTAGATAACCTAGGTAACTAAGAATATTAGAGCTAACTCCATTCTTCTTCTTCTTCTCGTTAAGAAGAGGAGGAAGAGGAAGAGGAAGAAGAGGAAGAAGAAGACGAGGAAGAGGAGGAAGAAGAAGAGGAATCTTCTTCTTCTTCTTCTTCTTCTTCTTCTTCTTCTTCTTCTTCTTCTTCTTCTTCTTCTTCTTCTTCTTCTTCTTCTTCTTCTTCTTCTTCTTCTTCTTCTTCTTCTTCTCTTCTTCTTCTTCTTCTTCTTCTTCTTCTTCTTCTCTCTTCTTCTTCTTCCTCTTCTTCTTGTTCTTCCTCTTCTTCTTCTCTTCTTCTTCTCTTCTTCTTCCTCCTCTTCTTCTTCCTCTTCTTCTTCCTCTTCCTTCTTCTTCTTCTCTTCTTCTTCTTCTCTTCTTCTCTTCTTCTTCTTCTTCTTCTTCCTCTTCTTCTTCTTCTTCTCTTCTTCTCTTCTTCTTCTCTTCTTCCTCTTCTTCTTCTTCTTCTTCTTCTCTTCTTCTTCTTCTTCTTCTTCTTCTTCTTCTTCTTCTTCTTCTTCTTCTTCTTCTTTCTTCTTCTTCTTCTTCTTCTTCTTCTTCTTCTTCTTCTTCTTCTTCTTCTTCTTCTTCTTCTTCTTCTTCTTCTTCTTCTTCTTCTTCTCTTCTTCTTCTTCTTCTTCTTCTTCGTCTTCCTCTTCTTCTTCTTCTTCTTCTTCTTCTTCTTCTTCCTCTTCTTCTTCTTCTTCTTCTTCTTCCTCCTCTTCCTCGTCTTCTTCCTCCTCTTCCTCGTCTTCTTCTTCCTCTTCTTCTTCTTCTTCTTCTTCTTCTTCTTCTCTCTTCTTCTT